>VMBQ01004066.1:9844-37857 GCA_007657795.1 Dreissena rostriformis
ACACACACACACTGACATTCCCTTTAAGTCCATTTTGTTAATTGAAAAACAGAAAGAAAAGAATAACAATATCTATAACGATAAAACTTATTTGTAAACCATACTAGAGGAACTGATTTTAAAATGATTTCGGGTGGATTTAATTACGCATAGCTTTTTGTTCTGTATATTGATTAGAAATTCAACACCATTAACTTAAATTCGCTCTTTGTTCACATGTATAGTTTATTCAAAAGACTTAAACATGCCGACTTGAAATCGAAAATAAAATTATGTTGTAGTAATCGAAAACATTACAAACATTGTAAAGTGGTAGGGAGTTTCATTAGTTGTATAAATTACACGGATTAAGAATTGTTTTAATCGTATTGTTTGCTATAAACGCAAACCCGCGAAGTTTGCTGTTTAAACGAAAAGGAGAAGAACACCAAAAACAGAATAACCACAAGATGGACGGATCAAGTAAGAAAATTACGAATTTTACGACATTTATTAGGGTATTATGTTTAGGTGATGCGCAACAAACGTACAGTTGGAATATTGTTCCTGTGTGTAGCAGTTTATTAACCATTTTGCATTTTGAAATACAGTGTTTTAAGTAAAATAATGTTATATTGTCCAAGTTATCTATACATCATAGTTCAGCCAAACCCATTTAACATGTTCTCCTGTTCGTGTACGTAATTGACAGTGGAAGAATATTAAATAATATAAGCTAAGTATTAAAATACCACATGCGCGTATTTTTAATTGGAAGATAATGTATTGTGTGTGATAATTCAAAAGCAAAACAGAACACATCGAAATGTTACACTGTCTCATGAAAGCAGCAGTCAAAATCTTGAATTACAATTCAGTTTGCATATATAGATTATTTTGTAAATTATTACCAAATTATTACCGATTTAATAATTGAGCCACGTCTTGCGAAAATGGGTTTTATGTCATATGCGATCTGAATTGCGCAAGCTCTCTACTGTAATTCACACAAGATTTCGTGGTCAGCGGACACGATAGCTCATCACCAGTGTACGCGGATGGGCAGACTGGTCTGGAGATACGCCGGCCGCATACGACGTAAGACCCGTTTTCTCATGACGCGGCTCATATGTTTCCATGGACTGAAGTTTAATGTTACCATGTTATGGCGAGTGCGGTCTCCAACCGGTCCAGGACCTCATTCTATCAAGGCAAGTGCTCTACCGAGTGAGTTAACCGGATCTCTATTCCCGCTTAAGATCGGTACTGTGACATTCATATTTTGTATCGGCATACCAAAACGAGAGTTATATTTGTTAGATTAAACTCTCAAAGTAACATTAATACTAAAAAATCAACGGAAATTTCGTAAAGTATTGCGTAAAATAAAGTTACGCAATAAAAAATCAGTGTTCCTTATAGCAAAAGCCAAAATTTAAAAACGAGATGTTTTCTGGTATCATGGATGTTTGTAGATACAACAATGCTTGTTTTTAATTTTTCGCGTCACAATTAATTCCATTTTAATTTCCCGCACTGATATCTATTCATACAACATACGCACACTAAAATGGTACCATGTTATATTAGTGTTCGTGTGTCGTATGAATAGATATAGTCGCGGGAAATTAAAATGGAATTTGTTATGACACAAACAAATAAAAACGAGTATTTTGTATATACAATCATCCATGTTACCAGAGATTTTGGGCTTTGCTATAAGGAGCATTGATTTTTGATTGGGTAACTTTATTTTACGAAATACTTTACGATATTTCCGTTGATTTTTTAGCATTAATGTTACTTTAAAGCACTGATTAGACCGATAACATAAGTGCTTGGTATACACGCGCTTCTCACCTCGGCGACCGGGGTCCAGTTTGGTTGGTGGTCATTATACCGGACAAGTGGTTTTTATTCAAGGTACTTCGCCATCATCTCCTCCCCCCTCCCCCACAACCACCACCACCAGCACATAACCACAACGCGAATTTAGTATCTTCCAGTAAAAAGTGAATAAGCTGAAATGTGCAACTTTAATCGGTTAATGATTGTCCCAACTTTCATTTAGTCTAGATAGTTAGTTAGGAAAGCTCTCACCCACGTCGAAATACACAAGAACGCATTAAGCATCCTCATTTATGTAGGCCGCTAAATGGCGACTGAGCGTTTCACACTAAAACCACTCTCATTTCCGGTGGCCGCTAGGTGCAGACGTTGAGCGCATAATCAGCTGTCTGTTCTGGACGGACATGGACGTGGACGCGAACGGACGCGTCTCCGTGAACGAGATGGGGCGCTGTCTACGTCAGCAGGGCCTGCAGGTCTCCAACTTCGCCATCCTGCGGATCGTCTCGGACGGACAGACACGTAAAACGCTTGTCCACAAATTCTGTATAGACAACTCTTTAACGTAGTTTTTATTATCTTTTCCATACTTTTTCTTGTTATATGTGTCGCGTTCTGAGAAAACTGGGCATAATAACTGTATGTAAATTGTCATCCCAGATAAGCCTGTGCAGTCCGAACAGGCTAATCAGGGACGACAATTTCCGCTTTTATGGAATTTTTCGTTTAAATGATGTCTCTTCTTAGCGAAAATCCAGTTTAGGCGGAAATTGTCGTCCCGGATTAGCCTGTGCGGACTGCACAGGCTAATCTGAGATGACAATTTACGCACAAGCATTATGCCCAGTTTTCTCAGAACACGACACATTTATCTCTGCAGCCGAATGCACGATGAACCATGACACGTTTGTTGCCGTGAAGGACAAACTTCTCATAGAACTCGCAAATCAGGTACGTTTTAACCCATTTATGCCTAGTGGACTCTCCCATCCATCTAATTTGGATCGATTTATTTCCAAAATTAGGGATGTCTAATCATGCGGCGCCTCATCTGGGTCTACGCTGTTTGCCAAGGCCTTTTTTCTAGACGCTAGGCATAAATGGGTTAATTAAACCCTTACTACTATTGGTGCTTCTTCACTTATATTCACCGATAGGTTTAACGTATATCTTTACTATTTCTATAACTGTCCACATCATTCCCTTTATACAACAGAACTTATAAACTAGCACAACAACTACACCAAATATCATTCTTGTTATTAGAGGTATCAACAATAACAACTCGATATTGAAACTTCTGCGACTACTGTCTGCTTGTTTAATGTAATTATCAATATTTTGCAGACTCCACTGAAACCAGAAGAAAAATTGAGAAAATATAAAGGTAATATGAGCACAATGATACTGAAATATCGCTGTCGTATTTCCATTGTATTTCCAAACAAATTATTCATCCATTGAATCCTAATATAAGTTAGTATCCAATTATCATTGTTGGATTTTTTATTTAATTCAAATTATCTGATTAACAATTCGATCATTATATATTTTACAGTAACATACAATGATCTAGCGCAATATCACCGCAGTCTGATAAACCTATCCACCCTACCTTTACGCAGATTATTTCTAAATCCCACCGTTCGATTTCCTTTTCTTTCCAAAGTGTTCTATTCCAATATAAGAATTATTCCCTTTTTATGCCCCCTTCTTCGAAGAAGAGGTGGTATATTGTTTTTGGCCTGTCTGTCCGTCATTCTGTCCCAAAACTGTAACCATGGTACTAACTTTTGCAATACTGAAGCTAGCAACTTGATATTTGGCATGCATGTGTATCTCATAGACCTGCACATTTTGAGTGGTGAAAAGTCAAGGTCATCATTCAAGGTAAAAGGTCAAATATATGGGTCATAATCGCTCAAAAGCGGGCATAGTGTTTCTCAAACACATCACTTGTTCTTATACTGTACGAACGATTACTTGCCACATATATGCCCATTTGTATGTTACATGCCATTGCATGTCCTACATATCTTCAAGTTTTGTTATGTAAGTAAAATTGGATGGCGAAAACACGCAAGCTGCAAACATTTATTTTATTTCCTCCCCAATGCGGTCCATTTCTCACGCGCTCCTCACTTTGCCCATTCATTTAAGGTCCCTTTTCTAATTCCGTACTCTTGCATCCCACTACTTGGAACTATAGTTGGAACAAACCGGTCTGTACTAAATGTCCCCTCTCCCATGTTATTGCGAATGACCATTATCTACCAGCACATTACCTGGACCTATGGCAGAAACTGTTTGCTGTTGGAGTCTGTCACAGTTTTGTTCACTACATATGTTCAAAATATTTAAAAAAAAAACATCTAGGGTGGATTTTTGGGACACAGTACACAATATAAATGTGTAATTGGTACCACAAGTCCACCCTAGATGTTTTCTTTTTCTTTTATAAATGCTACACATTTACCATCACATATTTATCTCTTCTTCTTCTTTGAGATTTGGTCCCCTTTATTCGTCACATACCGCGATATTGATATGACACATTAGTGTTTCAAAGAAGTAATCCATTCACAGTGTATCACGGATGCGTTTCCAGATTTATCTTACATTCATTAATTTTGACATTTTTCATTTCAATACCCGGACTAAGGTAACACTGAGAATGCAAATGACATATTGCTTTTCCAATCCCGAATGTGACCATTTCTCTTCAATCCCTTATTTCTCCATTTTCTCACAGACCAGCGTTTTATGTTTCAGCTCCCATTACATTCCATATGTGGCAAATGTCCCTTTTTATTCCTCATGTTACTCATGTTCTCTCAGCATAGTATTTCATGTCCCGTTCCCCATTGTAACCGCTATGCGACCAGTGTCTTTACTTACCTAATGTTTCCGGGTCCTCCCAGCCAATTTCATGCTCCCTGTCCCACTGGATCACCTATGCGACCAATGCCACGACATTCCTCGCGTGTCCTATGCCCTCCCAGCCCTGTTTATAATGTGCCCTTACCTATTGCATCCCTCATCCGGCTTAAATGTCTTTTCATCCCTCGTGTTTCCCTTGTCGTCTCAGTATTCACGGTTCACTGTTTCAATGCATCCCGTATGCACCCCACATTTCTTTTTTATTTCTATTTTTTTCCTATGCCCTAGCAGCCCAGTTTAGAATGTGCCCTTACCTATTGCATCCCTCATCCGGCCTAACTGTCTTTTCATCCCTCGTGTTTCCTTTGTCGTCTCAGTCCAGTATTTACGGTTCCCTGCCCCCAATGCATCCTGTATGCACCCCACCTTTTTTTACTCCTATCTTATCCCCATGTTCTACCAGCCCAGAGTCTGGACCTATGGCAGCGAGGCTCCATTGGTCATGTTCGGCTCGGGTACTTCTTAAAAGTACCCCAGGTACTCTTAGGTATACTACAATATACCACGGGTTCGGAAAATACGCACCTGGTAAATATAAAACTGTACCCGAGTTTTATTCCCGCCCTAAATCCGATGTCGTAAAATGCGCTGCCGAATACGAAACACAATTCTTTTTGAACTATACCTGCATCGACATGCTTTTTGAGTATGAGTTTCGATAATATGGAGATCATTGTACAGAATATTGACATACATATGAACATAAGTAATAAAAAAAAATGACAAATCGAGCGGCAATGGCACTCCCGCAAAAAGAAACTGCATTCGTGCCTGTTACACATAACCTTACGTGTCACACAGTTGTTGTAGAGTGTATTTCACGTTTGCGACCCCAGATTGCTCATATATGAGCCGCGCTCTGAGAAAACCGGGCTTAACGCATGTGGGTAAAGTATCGTCCCACGGACGACACTTTCCGCCTAGACTAGATTTTCGTTTAGAATAGACCTCCTTTGACAGAAAAAGACCATAAAAGCGGAAAGTATCGTCCCTGACTAGCCTGTGCGGACTGCACAAGCTAATCTGGGACGATACTTTACATACATATATTAAGCGCGGTTTTCCCAGAGCGAGGCTTATATCCTCACGTCCCCCTTTCCCCCCAGCCCACTACCTGGACCTATGGCGTGAGCACTCCGGCTCTAAGGACGAGA
Organism: Dreissena rostriformis; assembly: GCA_007657795.1. Classification (NCBI taxonomy): domain Eukaryota; kingdom Metazoa; phylum Mollusca; class Bivalvia; order Myida; family Dreissenidae; genus Dreissena; species Dreissena rostriformis. The sequence continues at coordinate 15,766 of VMBQ01004066.1, forward strand.
CGGGCGAGATCCCGGTGTCCGAACTGACCAACGTCGTCTTTTCCGAGTGCAACCCTACACAGGAGCTTCTCGATGCCTTGAAGGAACTGAAGAGTGACGGTAAATGACAGTTTGTCATATGTGTCGCGTTCTGAGAAAACTGGACAAAATGAATGTGCGTAAAGTGTCATCCCAGATTAGCCTGTGCATTTCGCACAGGCTAATCCGGGACGACACTTTCCGCCTTAACTGGATTTTCGCTAAGAAGAGACATCATTTAAACGAAAAGATCATAAAAGCGTAAATTGTCGTCCCTGATTAGCCTGTGCGAACTTCACAGGCTAATCTGGGATGACAATTTACGCACACGCATTATGCACAGTTTTCCAAGAACACGACACATATGTATTAGTCTTTCTAAAAGCAATTCCTCGACCAAATCATTTAATGGTAATAAAACAATGGCGGATAGTAATAATGATTATTTTTATATATTATATTTGATTCACATTTCCTAGGTGGTAAAGCTTACATATCTTTATCTGGATATTTTAAGCAATGTTTTATGATATATAATTATGTAGTTGTCTCTCTTAAATGATAATTGTCGTAATCTTACAAGCGGGTCAATTCCCATGGGGAGCTTTCTGAAGATCTTGTCAAGAACACCAACTTCTTCCCACGTAGCGGACTCGAGAGTGCCTCTATAAGCCTAAGGATTTCGATGCAACATAACAAAACATATGTTTTAACCAAACTAATTAAAACGACACGCGTTTCAACGTTTCAGGTAGCGAGAGTTTAAACTTTCAGGAATTCTGCGAAATGTTAGAGAATCTNGACACGGTCGGGCGACCGGAAACGGACCTATTTTTTTTTTGGCCTAACATAGATTGTTCAATGGTATTTGTCGAACGTCTGCACTCAGTTTCTCAATGTTATTATTCACAACCCTTACCCATATGAGTCGCGGTATGGGACAACTGGGCTTAATGTTTGTGCGTAAAATTGCCGTAAAGTTTCGTCCCAGTTTAGCCTGTGCTGTCCGCACATGCTAATCTGGGACGATACTTTCCGCCCAGACTGATTTTGTGTTAAGAATATACTTCCTTTAAACGAACAAAAGTGTCGTCCCTGATTAGCTTGTGGGGACTGAATAGGCTATTCTGGGATGATACTTTACCAACATGCATTAAGCCCGGTTTTCCAGAGCGCGGCTCATTTCTATCTGCCTTTCTGTTTGTCTAAGATCGTTTGTCCCAGGATTTAAATTGCATTGAGTATTAATTTACAAATAATGTTTTTCCAATGAAATACACATTGTTCATTCAACTCATCCAATGACTGACAAAACCCTGTAAATTTGCCTGAGTTATCACCCAAATTGACCCCTCTTTTTTTGACAGGCAAACAAAAACAAAAATTGTCTTTATTTACTGAGGTGAAATTATCGTTAGTTTTTTCCACCGACAACAAACACATATATGTTAATACATTAATATAATTTCACAATATATCGACTGTTGATATCAATTCCATATTAAGCATAAATACATTAAGGTATATGCAATATACACAAGAATTATTTAAATTGTAAGCTTTAGTATTAACTGAAACCCAACATTAAACATTACTTAAGTATGTATGAGTACTTTATAAAAAAAAAAAAAAAACGGACTCTTTCTAACCCCCACGCACAGGCGTTCCAAATGGAGGACGTGGACGGAAGTGGCTTCATCTCGCGCGCGCAGCTCTACCAGCTGCTCATCGAGAACGGAAGTGACCCTCTCTCCAAGGAAGACGTCGACGAGATGATGGAAGATTGTGGCGTCGGGGACAGGTTCAAGTATTCAGGTAGCGTGCAAATCAAATGGGCCTCGCTCTGTGAAAAGGGGGTTTTATGCATGTGCGTAAAATGTCGTGCCAGATTAGCCTGTGCATTTCGCACAGGCTAATCAGTGACAACACTCTACGCCTTTTGGATTTTCGTCACAACGAGTCTTCCTTTAAACGAAAAATACGATAAAAGCGGAAAGTGTCGTCCCTGATTAGCCTGTGCGGACTGCACAGGCTGATCCGGGACGACACTTTACGAACATACATCAAACCCCCTTTTCACAGAGCGAGGCTCAAATGTAGTTGTTTAAAACAGGAAGAGGTAATAAAGGGCTGAAACGTTGTCTAGTAGTAATACGATGGCGGCAGAACGCATGGGTCGCAATTGTGACCCCCTTCCCCCCNTGGAGTTGGTGCGTCACATCCTGTATTTTAACCCATTTATGCCTAGCGTCTAGTAAAAAGGCCTTGGCAAACAGCGTAGACCCAGATGAGACGCCGCAAAGGAATTTCTGTAAGAAATATTCTAAATATAGAAATAAATATACTTCACATTCTTAATTTTGGAAATAAGCTGATCCAATTTAGAAGGATGGGAGAGTCCACCAGGCATAAATGGGTTAAGACACAGGATTGTCTCCAATATCGCGTTCTTACGACCATTCCGCCTACCGTTACCCTACATACAAAGTCTTCTCATAACGATGGCCATAGGGAATGGGTTTATTGGTGCTATCTATGAAAAGTGTACTACACAGTTGAAGTAAAAGTATATACAAGTATAAATGTCGTCAACCTTTCTATTATTTATCGCGGCAAATTTTTCACTGCTTAGGAGCAATGCGCACGGATTCGTATAAGAATGTAGTAACATATCTGTGCAGTTTTGCATTACAACGCGTAACTCTGAACGCGATATTTATGTATACGTTAAAATATTCCAATTGCTTTATTTCTGATTAGGTTCAAATGCCGGTACTTTATACATAAATACTAAAACATATAATGGTTTAAATTAACAATTATCAATGCGATTATGTTAGGGATACTTTTAGTGACTATATATGTATGCATTCTATATCGGTATATATCTTTAATGAGTACACGCTCTCTACTGCATACTGAAGTTATATCAGTCAATTTCATTTGCAATACATTGTATTTTTGTTTATTGTGATTGGCTGGTGGCTCCATTTTACTTTCCTTTCATGTATAACTAAAACAAATTAGCAATGCCTATCAAAACATAATGCAGGTGTACCTACTTAGCGTTTTCCGGTCCGAAACTTTGCTTGACTCATTTATATATGCGGCATGCCAGTATATAAATAGTTTACAAACGTGTATATTTGTACGTTTAAACACATTGTTCAAGTTTTAATGTAGTTTTTTTTTGTATTTCAGATTGGGTTCAACGAGTGATTACTATTAAAAGTCTGTCAGAAAAGTAACCATAGACGGAACAGCAACTCCCACACACTTTGCATGATCAACATGTTATATACACATTGAGCCAGTGAAAATCATTGTTTGGAACGTTGTGTATTTGTTCGCTTATATATTAATTTAGTAAGTAACTATTGAAAAAATAAATACACCTTCTTGTGTTGTTTTATTTATGGTTCGTAGTTTTTAGTACACACATATACACAAGCCCGTGACAAATCAAAAGTACCGTAATAACCGCTATCACGGACTTAATTGTGTTATATTTCAATTGCGTGTTTTATATGCATCATAGTCAACAAAGAAATATGCATTTCCCCAATAGTTAATCTCTTTCATAACTTATTCAAATACAGCAATTTCCATTTGCTACGTTGAGACGGCTTTTGGGCTGTGATTCCATTTAATTTATATAAAATCGTTTATTCCAGGGGAGGTAATTCGTATCGTCCTATTTCAAGTGCGCACTAGTTACCGTCCGTTGATTTTTATGTAAACGTTAACGAATCAGAAGTATGTCGACCATGAACTTTGTATCTCTATTGACTTCAATTAGCACTTATGATTCAAGAGTATGTCGACCATGAACATTTTATCTCTTCTGACCTAAATTAGCACTTATAATCATGTCCTTCATTTTAACATCAACAAGTTTCATCTTTATACAACATTTGAATTATAAATTATTTTAGGACAAACATAGGTACACTGTTATATAATATAAAACATAATTAACTGAGTGGTCTATCAATGCCTATCAAATAATTAACTCATCCACGTCTGTCATATAAATAACACAATCACATTATTATCCCCCGCCATGGGTGGAGGGATACATAATTGGTGTTGTCCGTCATTCCGTCCGTCTGTCACACAATTTTGAAATTAGCGGGGGATATCAATTCAACGAATTTGTTTGTTTCATTATGGTATTTTCGCGAAAAGTGTTATTATTTCATTGAAAAAAACTCACACACAACTGTTTCCTACTTTTGAAATTCTTGACAAACTTGCTGAAATCGTCGCAAAAATGGAAATGTATCAAACGCTAATGGTAAAAACGATTACGTTCAATGTCACGAATCGATTGCTGCTAAAGTTTCTTGAATTTTTGCAACACGCAGAATTGTTTGTGTTTTATTCATAAATATAACATAATAAATAACAAATCAACACATCGGTACACTTTACTAACATTCATGGTATGACGTGTCTGGTGTTCAGACGTTCACAATTAACATGTTCTTGACACGAGTTTTGATATCTCACTTCCAATTTCTTCAGTGAAGCCACAGAAATGTTTTCTGAAATAAAAATGCATACATAAAAGGATAAAAGCGAGTCCGTATGGCGTTATATAATACAATGTACATAACTTAAAGCAACTCTTTACAATTTATAAACACATATGGACGTCGATAACGTTTATTGCCAAAAATCATGTACTTTGATAAACAGAAATTTATCGAATGTAATCGAAAACCATAATAACATAGAAAATAGTTATAATCTGTATATCCGGAAACAGCAAATTCAATGGCGCTTGCCAATTGTTTGTTCTTATTAAAAATACGGATTAATTGGGGGAAAAAAGCCGAAATGTACATTTAAGTTACTTTGTGTTATACGTAATTTGGTCAATTGCCTTATATAAAAGACTACTAGAGGTTTGCAATTATTTCTCTCCTGCTTACACCTCTGGAGATTCATGTATCGATATATTTTTAAGTTAGAATATCTTTATGAAATATCTTAACTGACTTAGCAGCTTTCTACGCTGCGCTCGTTCCGTTCTTTCATTACTAATAAGATTACACTTGATAGGTTCCAACTAATACATTAGCCCAAGATGCGTCAAGGACAAAGATCGACTTCCGCACATATATTTGACTGGCTCAAAGCATAAGCTTAAGGTTTGATGGGAACAAAAGAACAACAAAAAGGGCGACGATACTAAAAGAATGACATGTTTCGCCCTTTATGTCGATCTGTCGGGTATATTTGTCGGTCTTGGTGGTGATGTGTCGGCGACAATCCAATCCGCCAACGCACAAGAGCTATAGGGCAAAAACCAGCCAACATATAAAGAAGAGATGATTCTGGAAATATTTTACCGTGCACTCGTCTCTCCGTTGATGACGTCAATAGAACTGACGTGGATAGCGTGGTGGAAGATCAGAGACCACGTGAGCGGATTGTACCAATGGGAATCCACCGTCCAGCTGAATCTCAGCTGCGTGACGTCACCGATGTTGTGTGTTGACGTCAAAACGAAGCCATACGTGTGACCCTCTTGAATGGTAATGGGACTGAAACCAGAAAATCGCCGTCGTATAAATCTGAGATAAATCGCTTGATTTATACTTCATTGATTAATAATGTATTTTTCACGAAAATCAGTATGTAAAAATGTTGATAAGGAAAATCGATTTTGTCATATCTAAAACGAATCTTCCTGTTTGCCAGTATTTGTATGAAATGTTTATTCGGTAAATTCGGTAAAAAAAAATAATCTGCAATTATTACTTATTTGAATGGTACATTTTCAAACATGCGTTGAAAAAGGGTAAAATGAAACTTAATTTCAAAGTATATCTTAATTATAGAATGTAAACTATTGAATTGCAGATTTGTCTTATGTTGAAGTATTGCGATTTTGTTCGTTTAAACTTCATGTCTGAATTACATGTCTCTTTAAATGGATTATTGATGTCTCCGTTAATAACTTCACAAAAGGAAACAAGGAAAAGACCGATTATTAAGATTTTCGGGTTCTGTAATATTCCCATACTCCGCTGTAAGCAGCTGTTGGCCAGTTTCTCCTTTGGACCCGATGACATTCATCGAGAGCGTTCCTTTCTCACTCTTCCCAGATGGCAATGTCCCGAACTGGATGTCCACCTGGTAGTGGTAACCTTGGCAACATGTATAGGGTAGTTAAACTTTCATTCAGATAAAATATTGAGTCAAACCCGCCCTCTTCTAACAGTTTAATAACATGACATTCAATAAAATTGTTTGTAGAAAATTATATTTTATTAATAATATTTTCCATTAGTATACCCTGTATTCAATATTTACCTTGGACTCTTTGTGTTTACCGAATAGTTACGGACTTTTATTTTGATAGTTCTTTTTGTAACAATAATATGAGATTTATAACAATTATAAAATATATACATATTAACAAAATGCAAATTTGCCATAATTAAATTTGTGAAATTTAAAATACCTTTAAAAAAAGTGCTTTTCTTACTCCAATTAATTTTACTCATGCTATGACGTCACCGCGGCTGATATGTTCGATATGACGGGTAATATTGCAGCGTTTTATATTTCAAGTTATTAACTTTTCAGTATTTTTTTTATATGAACATCGATTAAAATCAGAAAGTTATTATAAAAGTAGTATATCACTCACGACAGAAAGGTGCGTTTTTGCCGGTCTGCAGGTAGTAGGCCTTGAGGGTTTGTCCGGCGGGTGGCTTGGCCCTGTCGGCATGGAAACCCATATAGCCGCAGTTAGTGGACGTACAGGGCATACACATGCCACGCTGTGGGGAGGGATGCAGGTTTTGTATTTATTAACTAATTCTTTATTAGCTCCGGTCTGTGAAAAGGGGGTTTAATGCATATGCGTAAAGTGTCTTTCCAGATTAGCATGTGCAGTCCGCACAGGCTAATCAGGGACGACACTTTACGCCTAAACTGGATTTTCGTAAAGAAGAGTATTCCTTTAAACGAAAAATACAATAAAACCAAAAAGTGCAGTCCCTGATAAGCCTGTGCGGACTGCACTGGCTAATCTGGGTCGACACTTTACGCACATGCATTACACCCACTTTTCACAGAGCGTGGCTCATATACATGTACATTTCATGACCGGTTGATTAAAACTTTATCATTAACTTACGTTAACATCCGTTTACATGTGTATGAACACATTTTAATTAATTACGAATAACATCATGAAAGTACGAGTTTATTCTATATAACTTGCCATCCTGGAATAATGGGAAAATATAGGTGGATATTAGATAATGTTATTGTTCGTGCTAAGTCCACGGCTGTTAGTTTAACTGGCCGTTAAAGTTTGGAGCAACTTGGCCAGATTATTTGATTTTAACTGTTACAGAAAACATTTTTGTGATGTTTCTTCTTTTGGTTTCTGTTATTGCCTTCATCGAAAAGTAAACGCAAGCAAGATGCACATAACGTTACGCATTGTAAGAAAGTTGTTGGTAAAACTAATTTCGCTTCGTGTGTCGCTCAAAATATCGTATGTAGCTTTTAGTATCGCGCAAAATATCGTGTGTCGCTTCGTGTATCGCGCAAAATATCGAGTGTCGCCCTTTGAACGCGAGACTCGATATTTTGCGCGATACTCAAAGCGACACACGATATTTTGCGCGATACACGAATCGACACACGATATTTACCGCGATATATCGCCTTTTCGGCTACCTACACAAGGGCGATATTTCGTGATACATTCTCGAGCGTCGCTTCGTGTGTCGCGCAAAATATCGTGTGTCGCTTTTAGTGTCGCGCAAAATATAGTGTGTCGCTTCGTGTGTCGCGCAAAATATCGTGTATCGCTTCGTGTGTCGTGTGTCGCCCTTGATGAAAGTAGTGCGAGATTATAGATGGCACTATCCGGATTCCTTAGAAACGCGACATACACGCCTCCTTATAAAAGCACCTTTATTACCTGGTAGTCTGCGTAACTTTTGCACGAATATCCCTGGAACGGGCACCTGCTGTTTATCGACTCTGTATAGTATTGGTACGCCCTCAAGTGGCTACACGCCACTATCTGCTTAGCACCTGTGATTAATTTATTGGCAGAAAGTTGTTAAAAAAAATGAATGCTTGATAACAATAACGTTGAAATACCCGCGCAACATACTTGCTTTACAATCTCTAAGAAGTTAATTACTAGTACTTATAATAAAAAATTACGTGATAAATTGATGTTTTCAAATCTGAAATGTTTTAAAGCTTTGTTAAAGTTTTACTAAGAAAACACAATTTCAGTTTACTACCGACATAATGTAAAAAAGGCTCATAGAAGCGATAATACGTGTATTGTAAATCAAGTATTTCGAAAGCGATCAGCGAAACATTGACTGACATAATGATGAGAGGCAAACAATATCAACCGTATAACTAAGATCCATTCGTTCATAAATGAAGAGTACCCGGTATTACCGGTAATTTTAGCCGCAACAACTTCAGCTTAATAACACTTACATTTTTCTTTCTCGACTGGTTAGAAAAATATATACAAGTATAACCTTCATAGATATCGCCCTCTGTGAGCAGTTTTGTGACTGGGTTCGCGTCACATCCGGGCTGATTGAGACCCTCGTTGGGAAAGTAGTCCACATGACCGCACGACTGCTTCATTCCGTAGCCTGAAACATATTCCGTCGACAGAATTATCGTATCGTATAAAAGCCTTTTACAGACATTGAGCTATTATGCAACTTCATATGTTTTCGCATATTTATTGAAGTGTCGACATTACGATTTGCAGCAAGAACAATGTGGTTACAATCTCAATAGTTACAGCGGTAACACTAGTGTATTTCTAAATACTGATCATGATACACAACAGTATGCGGCGACACTGTTTGTGATATTCTTAATCATTACAATTATAACATACAATGTACAGCAAAAATCTCTTAGAAACCTTATGTGTTGCATATTTGAAAAATATAAAATAACGCGTCAATAAAGCATTTTTTGCTTTTTAATTTTAGCCTCGCTCTGGTAAAAACAGTGCTTAATGCATGAGTGTAAAGTGTCGTCCCAGATCAGCTCTTGCAGTCCGCACAGGTTTATCAGGAACGACACTAACCATTTAATGGAAATTTTCGTTTTAAATAAGTTCATTCTAAGCGAAAATCCACTTTTTCAGTGTTTCCAAGTGGAAAGTGTCGTCCCTGATTATCCTGTGCACAGACAAATCTGGGACGACACATTACGTACACCAATTAAGCCCTGTTTTCCCAGAACGTGGCTGATTTGCTTAGCAGCACTCACCCAACGCAAGTATGCTATCTCCATTGGTATGCATGACGTCTACGAATTTGGCGTCAGTCGGGTCCAGTCTGACCGAGACGTCCGTGTTCTGAAAGTAGGGGTCCGCCGGGTCCATACCTGAGTAGGGAAAGACCGTGATCGCATATATGCCGACAACGAGTCTACAGTGCATAACTGTTAAAATGCTAAAACGCGAATAGACGTTATATTGGCTTGGGTTACCCAAGGAATTCGAGTTTGCCGTCATAAAATGAGCCTCTTTTTTTGGAAAACTGGGCTTAATGCATGAGCGTAAAGTGTCAGCCCATGCTATAAGCCAAATTTTCCAAGAACGACACTCACATAATGCTATTTGTGTTCATGATTGGAGCTTTGTGATTTTTCACGTTTCAGTCCTATCTAATGCTCGACAGCAAAAATAGTGTCCGAACCAGGAGACTCTACACAGCCCTGTGCAACATATTCACTTAAGTTGATAGTTTCATAATTGTTCTCTATACAAACACATGTAAAAAGGCGTATACGTCTGTTCTATCCATATTAAATTAATCTTTATATCTGATTGTCTACTGTACTTTTCATATTTACAGTTATTAATATAAAATATATACCGTTTATAGATTCAATGATTACCTGTCGCCCCGAAAACATTAAAAACCAGCCTACTTAAAAAGTTCTTAAAACTCAAGAATGCTAGTAAGCAACAAAGTGTTAATGAATATATACTAATGTAATCATTCATTATAATCCAATATATAAATTTTGTTCCAGCCAGTTCCTCTTCCAAAAATAATACAACAATATACCGGAAATTCTTCCAAGGTTCGGCGTCCTCTCCCCGGCATAGCCACAGATATGGGCACCAAGACTGTGACCAATTAGATGCATGTCTTCTGGTCGGGCATGTGCATGTGTCTACAACGCATATCACCACAATTAAATCCGGATTGTGCTATTCATGTTCAGTGTACACAAAGCGGTATTCTACAAAAATGTTACAAAACTGCATCACTTCAACACTTTTTGTGAAAAAACAAGATTGATTCGCACCTTGCCGCCTTCATGTTGTGCAGCTCTTTTGCTATTACAGCTCACTTGCTCAATATAATTTAAGCCTACTCATTAAAACCGTGTTCAGCAGCTCGGCGAGTATAGCACCAACGACGCGTGTTCGGGCGGTCGCCGTCGTATAGCGAAAGTCGGACCCGCCCCCTTACGACCCAAACTAATCTGCATGGTGTTTAGCAGCGCGTGTTGGTGGTGGCCTGCGTGTTTCGGATGAAGTATCCGCCTCACCTTCCATCCCAAATCACCTGGATCATGTTCAGCAACTATGCCAGTAGAGCGCCCACGACGCGCGTGTTAGCAGTGACCTGTGTTTGTGCTATGCCTTAACTTCCTCCCAACCACCCCTACTCACCTGCATAGTGTTTAGCAGCTTGGCTAGTGTAGCTCCTACGACGCGCGTGTTGGCGGTGGCCTGCGTGTAGGGGATACCGGAACCGCCGCCCCAGTCCACGAGTACCACGTTGAAGTCGCCATTCTTGAGCAGCTCGTCTTTCATTTGCTGCAAGAGGACATTCAACATAATGAGCCTCGTTCTGGGAAACATGCTAAATGAATGTGCGTCGTTTTCGCCCTAGATTAGCCTGTGCAGTCCGCACAGGCTTATCAGGGGCGACACTTTCCGCCTTATAAGGATTTTCGCAAAGAAGAGACTTTCTTTAAACGAAGAATAACATAAAAGCGGAAGCGTCGTCCTTGATTAGCCTGTTAGGAATGCACAGGCTACTCGGGAACGACACTTTATTTCATGCATTAAGTTTATTCAGAGCAAGACTCATTTATATTATAACTCATACAACACCCTGTCTCGTAGGACATATTTATAAAATAATACTATGTACACTCATAAGAAATAGGGAATACAAACCTGTCTGTATGCGTATTCCAACATAATTGCTAATGCAAGATGAGATGCCCTAGTTGATAACGTAATTTACTGACTCTATGAATTTAGACAGTCTGGGTGCAATTTCATAGAAATAACACGAATGCCGTTCAGCCTAATTAAACTATATTTGCATTGGCAGTATTTTTTCTTCTATGGTTCATCCTCTTCTGAATTTTTTCCAAAATATTTAACTGTTCTCACATGTTAAAGGGCTTGACTTCAATTAACAACACGAGGCGGTAAGTACCATTTCTAAATCCGAAAACATTATTTACTTACGTTCATCCAGTCCACGAAACCATTTTCCAGGAAACCGTGGCAGATCACCTTAGTGGGTCGACTGCCCTTGAAATGCGACATCTCCAGACCGTTGTAGTCGTTGTAGCGTAGGAACTGTTGACTTCCGGTCGTGGGGTTCTCGCGCGTGAAAAGCAGGAAGCGAGGGTTGATAGAGTTGGGCGACTGAGGATTGAGATTCAGCGGCCGGTAGAGGCTCGTAAACGCGCCCCCGGTACTGAAGCATCCGAGGTCGTCGTAACACACGGTGGATCCTACGAAAAAAGATGAAGCGTGTGATAGTCGCGTTTGGTGAAAAAATATATCTGTATGATAATATCTCTTGAAGCACGATAAAGTATATGCTAGCTAAAAAGAGCGGGATTAAATACGAGGCATCCGGGAGGAAGAACATTCAATATTAGGAAAAGGAAAGGAGGAAGAAGAAAGTACAGACACAATATCAAAACGATTACTCATGGAAAAAGCAAATATAAAGGGAAAACTGGAAAATTGATTACCGGACTCGAAAAAACCCATTAAGGTAGAACGTTAGAAAAAGACCACCACATATTTCGCATAAGACATGAAAGTGTTGGTGAAATAAAGAAAATTTGATTTGGGAAAGAAATTATATCCAATATGACAAAAAATATGAATATGCTCAAACCATAAGAAAATACCCAAATTCTTAACAAATGCTCAAACCCTATGAAAGAGATCTAACCCAATGAAAGTACTCCCACCCAATGAAAGTACTCGAACCCATTGTGTGTACTCGAACCCAATGTGCGTACTCAAACCCAATGGAAGTACTCGAACCCAATTAAAGTACCCGAACCCCAACGAAAGCAATCGAACCCAATGAAAGAACTCGAACCTATTGAAAGCACTTGAACCCAATGAAAATACTCAAACCCAATGAAAGCACTCGAACTCAAAATAAATACTCGAACCCAATGAAGGTTCTCGAACCCTATGACAGTATTCGAACCCAATAAAAGTACTTGAACCCAATGCAAGTACTCTAACTAAATGAACGCACTGGAACCCATATTAAAGTTATGGAACTCAATCAAAGTACTGAACCCAATGAAAGCACCCGAACCCAATGAAAGTACTCGAACCTAATGATGATACTCGAACTGAATGAAAGTACTCGACCCAATGAAAGTTCTCGAACCCAATAAAAGTACTCTTACCCAATGAAAGTTATCGAACCCAATGAAAGTAATCGAACCCAATGAAAGTACTCTAAACCAATGAAAGTAATCGAACCCAATGAAAGTAATCGAACCCAATGAAAGTAATCGAACCAAATGAAAGTACTCTAACCCAATGAAAGTAATCGAACCCAATGAAAGTAATCGAACCCAATGAAAGTACTCGACCCAATGAACGCACTAAAATCCAATGAAAGTACTCGAACCCAAATGGAAGTACTCGCACCCAATGGAAGTACTCGAACCTAATATAAGCACTCGAACCCCATGTAAGCAATCGAACCCAATGAAAGCACTCGAACGCAATGTAACCACTTGAACCCAATGTAAGCACTCGAACATTATGTAAGCACTCAAACCCAATGAATGCACTCGAACCAAATGTAAGCACTCGAACCCAATGAAAACACTCGAATCCAATCTAAGCTATCGAACCCAATGTAAGAACTCGAACCCATGAAATCACTCGAACCAAATGAAAGCACTAGAACCCAAATCTAAGTACTCGAACCCTATGAAAGCACTCGAACTCAATAAAAGCATTCGAACTCAGTGAAAGTACTCAAACCCAATGGAAGCACTATAACCCAATGAAATCACTCGAACCGAATGTAAGCACTCGAACCCAATGAAAGAACTTAAGCCAAATGAAAGCACTCGAAACCATGTAAGCACTCGAACCCAATATAGGCACTAAAACCCAAATATTAGTACTCGAACCATATGAAAGCACTCGAACTTAATTAAAACATTTGAACTCAGTGAAAGTACTCGAACCCAATAAAGCACTATAACCCAATGAAAGCACTCGAACCAAATATACGTAAATGCTAAAACATTTACTTTTTTCTTGCGTCACGGACCGGGCCCGGGTTGACCCACAGAGTGCCAGGACGGCCAACAGCACGCCTGAAGTCCTCATCTTCTCCAACGTGTCGCTCATGAGTGACACCGCGCGTGAATGAATAGTATACCCATATACAGGCCGTCGGGATGGAGTATAGTGCGCAAAGATATTAAGGTGATCAGGTTATACGTGTAAATATTACACCAAGGAGAAAACGTTATCAGTCAATAAGAATATTTTTCCGACGTTAACATCCTTTTTATTACTTATTCTATGATATACACTGGTTCTGTTGGTAGAAAACAATATTCTGATGCTAGGCACAATGCATGTATAAAGTCGAAAATAGCACAGGCACATCAGAAAATTAAATTTCTGCATGATTGATGTATTGTTATTTTGTTGTTAAGAAAGAGGCCTCTTTAAACTGGAACATCTCCTTTAAAAACACGAAAAAACGCAAAGGCGTATATTTACTAGTATACTATATTGATTCCAGTTTGATGAGGAAAAAAATTAGAACCGTTTTCAACGAAAAATGAATGTCAATAATCCCACAGATATTTGGACAGGCGCATGCTCAGACGGATGCACGGCCATGGAAACACACAATGCTGTGTGCGCCATTCTCCAACGAGCGGCGTATAAAACAACTTCAATCTTGTCACATTCCCACTGAATACGCACTAAAAGCAGTCCCATTTCTTTGTTGGGCACTATGAATAAACTGTGTTTAAACGTGACTATAGAGTCCTTATCTTGATCTATAAACGATCCGAGTACTAATTAATTAGTCAGGTCCAGTAAGTCAGAGTGACCTATGTAATCACAGTGAGTCCTTAAGAAAGGGGGAGATAATAATAAGTTGCATACATGCGCTTTGATATTTTGCATGCTTTCAGAACACGATAAGGACCTTGTACAGTTTTATTCACGTTGCATAACGGTTTCTATCAGGTTTTATAACCCCTTCACACCGGTTTGGCGTTTCTTTACGCGACCCAGGACCATGAGGACGCGACAGGCTTGCCAGGTACACCGTGAGCACGCAAGAAGACGGCGTTCACCATTGACATTTTGCTAAACCCGGTGCGTTAATTGACAAGTGGCTTTTCGAGAGAAAACACAATAGCGTCCATACTATGCTTATCGGCGCTCACTTAAATCTTGTTTGGTCGTAATGAGGACGCCTGTCCGGTGTGACGGGGTTATTAACTGCGACTTTGCTTGCGGTACAAATGACCATCAAAGGTATATCTAAAGCTAATGTATTGCACTTTAAAAGAGTCTGCTTAACGATACAAAGATTTATTAATAAATTAACTTTATTACAGCCACGGAAGCTGGTCATCTTATCAGCCGCGTCATGTTAAAATGGGTCTTATGTCATTATCGGCCAGCGTAGCACCAGCCCAGGCTGCGTATCCGCGCAGTCTGGGCAGGAGCTTCCCTGTTCGCTAATGATACAACGAAACATTGCGTGACTAAATAGCGGACAGTGTAGATACTGACAAGGCTACGCAAATGAGCAGGCTGGTCTGGACCTACGCCGGCCACATACAACACAATAAGATAAGACCCAGTTTCGCATGAGCGGCTCTTATATCCGGAAAAAAGACACATTCATTCTCACCTCTTTTAAAACAGAAGCATTTTTTTTCTAATTTTAACTTTAACATTCATGGTTCTGACATGTATGCGCAGTCAAAAAACACGGTGTTTTTGTTTCCCTTTGGCTAAAGATGCTAAATTCAACATACTTGTTATGTTGGGCTTTGAATCAGTTCAATGGAACCTATGTGTAATCTTATTGGGATAACATTAACATTAATAAGTTTTAAGTTAAAAATACTTCACTGTAAAGCAAAATTGTACATGAGGGTATTACCGTATACTAGTAATTGAACATTATCGCGTGTGTGTTGATCGGAGAAATCCTTGTTAATAATCGTCATAATTAACTACAAGTACAAACATATAACATAAACTTCTAGTTCACTTCATCAATTTTCATTTTTTTTTTTTTAAATATCTTATAGTGGTAAAAAGCATTGCAATTACCCTCGTTCCGCGAATAGGCTCAAGGCATGTGCGTAAAGTGCTGTCCCAGATTAGCCTGTATAGTCCGCACAGGTTAATCAGGGGCGACGCTTTCGCTTTTATGGAATTGTTCCAGTCTAGGCGGAAAGTGTTGTCCCTGATTAGCATGTGCGCACTTTACGTACATGCATTAAGCCCAGTTTTCCCAGAACGAGGCTCTTATTACTGAAGCGATTGAGATCATGTCCCAAATCATGTTTATTGATAGATCTTTGCCCAAAGACATTACAACTCGATCATGTGTCGCGGTGTAGAAGACATACAAAGTTCGATTAAACCCAACGCCCCTCGCACCTTGATTGTATTGAACTCTGATCATTGCCACAGATTGTCAACACGTATTGTTTTAACTTACCGATTCAGACTTTCGCCTGAATTTTCTACCCCCAGTTGAAGACCATTGCGTTAAGTCCCCCACTGCGATTTAGAAGACATTCCCGCCTATTTAATGTATCTTTTTACAGGCGATAATGAATAAGTAATCAAAACGTGAAAGTATAAGGTGACGGCGTGAATTGAAAGTGTTACAAACGGTTGACCTTTGACCACAAACTGGCTGATAGGTCGTGGCACTTGATTGATACAAATAGTTTTAAAAACAATAAAGAGGCGCGCCGACGGTTTTAAGAGCAGTTCCCACGACGAAGGGTAGTCGGATGTCTTAGAAGCAGTAGGTGGAACGCACGACACGGCACAAAATCTGCCTTTTAAATAATGTATAGTATGCATTGAAAATGTAAGAAAACAAGAAGAAATCATTTAGTAGAAGTCGGTGGAGTAAAAGCACTACTAGTAGTAGCAGTAGAAGCAAAAGTAGTCATAGCTTTGTGGTAGTAGTAGGAGTAGAAGTAGTAGTAGTAGAAGTAGTACTTGTAGTAGTAGTAGTAGTAGTAGTAGTAGGAGTAGTAGTAGTAGTAGTAGGAGTAGTAGTAGTAGTAGTAGTAGTAGTAGTAGTAGTAGTAGTAGTAATAGTATTAGGTGTAGTATTATTATTATTATAAGTAGTAGTAGTAGTAGTAGTAGTAGAAGTAGTAGTAGTAGTAGTAGAAGTAGTAGTAGAAGTAGTAATAGTAGTAGTAGTAGTAGTTGTAGAAGTTGTAGTAGAAGTAGTAGTAGTAGTAGTAATAGTAGTTATAGCAGCAGTAGTAGTAGTAGTAGTAGTAATTTGTACCAGTTGTATGTGGTAAAGGTCGGTGTTAGTTGGATGATAATATGTAGAAGAAAACGAAATGTGCGTGAGCGTTTAAATGCTATAGTATGGAAATTCATACCTGTATAACATTCTAACATTTTAGCTATCTCATGTGCGATAGTTTTCAGTGACTCCGGTACATCGGGTTGCGTTCTTGTGCCGGCGGTAGCATTCTACAAGGTCAACACGTTGTTTAGTTAAGTCCGGCTTCGTTCATAAATTAATAAAAATTATACAAACGGTACTACTCTCTTGAACTATGTTATATGGTGTCCCACCCCATTTCCGCGACTTGCCTTCATTAGTATCCGATTTGTTATAAATGTCAAACAATAAACTATGAATGTCACACATATTCTGAACGTGACAGGCTAACTTCTTTGAATATTTAGGTAACCGATTAAATGATTGTCTCTCAATTACCAGAGCTCATCCGCTTAATTAACGAGACACGAAGACATCTCAGATTAGCGAGGCGTTTATTATTACATGCACCAATTGGTATAAAAATTAGGTGATACTAGCATTTTCCAACTAATATATTTTACTGAAAGGCATTTTATTTTTGTGGGCCCATGTGCAATATTATCTGCTTAAACAATTACAAATTATTTTTTTCCCTGAAGCTTCGTATGGTAACTATCTCTTTTAATTGAAACTGTGAGAACAAAACACGCTCATTTTATCAAAAGTATGAGTATGACTAAAGTTTTTTATTTTATTTTTGTTACATACCATATCTTCTTACTCAGTAGCAAATGTTGAGTAATATTTAATACAAATTAAAGGTGCTGATTGAAATAATTTTGTAATGAAAGACTAGACAATGAAAACAGATAATTTTTCATTTAGCTTGTTCTTGTCGGAGTGTACAAGTGTTGAGCATTAAAAATGAAGATCTGTATGAGTTACTGTGTGAATTTCATTGAGGAAATAGTTTTTATAATAATAGTTGATATGAGGGTGAGGGGCAATAAATGCATCCCTCCCTCCTTCGTGTAGTATATGATAAATGGCAACTACTGTATTTATTTGAACTGAGGCCGCCAACCAAAATTGATAATATGCTATTTGGTCCTCTTTTCGAACCATGTTTAAGAAAATCTATTCAGACTGTATTCATAAAATTAAACCGTGTTATTGTTAACAAACATTACATGCTATAAGTTCTCATTGTATTGTTGTCGATAATGTTTGGTATATATTTACAGGCGTTGATATATTTCACATATGTTGTAATGTTTCGTTATCTTTATATAGCCCTATGTTTGATCTTCATCTAAACATCTATCTGTTTTTTTTATGTATAACCTGAATCGATTTCAAACATAAGTCACTATCATGAACAATAAAAGGATTGCTAATTAATATAATTAATGCAAAAGCAACGAAATCAACGTTAACATAAATTATGCATTTTAAGTAAATTCTCAAATTAACAGGCTATACAAGTTTTATCAGATAAACATTTGCATACGAACCATTTTATCCGTCACCGGTTCTGACGATGAATGATGTCTCTCAAATTCGTCAAAATATTTTTGTAACTTTTGTGGAAGACTATCCATTTCGAATAGTAGATCTTTTAAACTGTTGCAAGCGCATAGCAAAATTCCTGCAATAAAGCATTTTTCTTACATTTAGGTTTTCATATTTAATTTGATATGATACTATATGAACTTTAAAGTATAACATTTTGAGATTGATATTACTCAGTTTTAAACTTGATCCTCAATAACATGAGATGCAGCTACATGTAGCGGTAGTGAGTCATCTTATTTTCATTTTTGTTCCTTGTTTTTATATCGATTAATGGAAATAATATACTCATGCGAGCTAATCGCTAATACATCTGTTATGTGTCATCTTTATTCGTTACATCTCATCAACACTATACATTATACAAATAACATATATAAAACCATCATAAAAGTGTTGCCAATAAATAGTTTGATTTACAAGAGATGATAAAAGCATCAAAAAAACTTTCATAATTACATGACTAGTATAAAACAGCTAGATAAAACCGTTGATTTAATCATATGAAACATGTGTCGTTGCTTCGTACCAAATAATACGCTCAGTTTGTCGAGCAAATTACAAACAGCTTAACAAGAATCGCGATACTCTGTTTAGCATATAACGAATGCAAACGGGCTGATTGCGATACAATCAGTTTTGTCGTTCGAGGCTACTGACCTAGTAAACAAATAAAACCAATTATACATTGTGTTTTATTCTAAATGATAAAATATTGAACCTAATTGGACGTTAATTTCCAAAAAAAAATCTTACTAGCCTGACTATGAACTTCTTTGTTTGATTTTTTTTTTAAATTTGATTATAATTTGGATTGTCTTGTAAGCTTTCATCATAGTAAATCAACACAAATCAGTGCATATACGTCGTATATTTAATACTTCATATAGTGCTTAGACATGATATATATATCGAAGAATACATTTAGAATATCTCGACGGTATTGATTGAATCCACCAGAGATTGAACATGGTCATCTTGACACTAACATAAAATCTATAAAGTATTTTCGATTCCAATGTTTGCTTAGTTGAACATCGACTTTTCCAGTCCACCTACCAATTCAATCACGTTAACATTCCAGAATAAACAGAAAAGAAAACTATTAAAACATTAATTAATCAGGTTGAAACCAATCCTCCATCGTGCATTTTCGACAGTTTTATCATGATGGTGACTATTAGTTGTAAAGAATTTGTCTTAGACCTAAACCGGACTGTAAAGGGTTACTTTATGCCTGTTTTCTGCTTGAATCAATAGAGTTCAAACACATGACGGTCCTAGCCATTTTGTCTATTGGCAGGGACAAAAGCAGCCCAAACAAATTACATTAGAAATCTACATGACATTTATTGTAATCCAAACAAAACCCCATTACTCCGCATCATGAGAAAATAGCACGGGTATAACGTTTAAGTGACTGATTTCACCGACTAATTAAAAGCATTATAAACACATGAATATTGTTTGCTTTCCGGGTACTACCGTGAAATTATTTTCTCATTAAAGTGAGAAAAAGTCAACTCTTCAATTTCGCAGATATTTATAATTAAAATATTTATTTTCTCACTTCATTGAGACAATTATTCACGGTTACACCCAGAAAACGAGTAAATACCCTATATGTGTCTTTCATTGCGGTTATTCGCGCATATATGGTAAGTATCAAGGTAAAAACTATTAACATAATGGAAACTGTAAATCAAGTTCGATATTGCAATATCCTTATTATGTGTTACATACAGTAAATTGTTCATGCTAGTATTATTATTGAAACTATACTAAATGAAGTAAAAAATAACATTTTAAGTGTAAATGGAATAATAAACATCTAAGCGTTAACAAAAGGTATATAAGACTTTTTAATTAGAACTTCATGCAAAGCATCCATGTTACTTCGTGCATGACATCATAGATTATTTACATAAAGAGGGGATGGGCATAAATCATGCACATGCAGGGATTAAAAGACATTTAAATGTAATATGGCAAGAATAGCCACGTATGTCGACATTTGTTTCAACAAGCGTTTCATTGTCATTCATGTAAGTGTAACCCAATAAGCAGCTTTCGAACCAGTCTATTCAATTTATATAGTTTTCTGTTGTGTGAATAATTTCCTGATAAGAAAAAGAAAATATATCAGACAAAACAATCTTATAAGGGAAAGCGTGTCGTCCAAACAGAAACATTTTGGACATTTCTTGCGGGGTGAGGGTCGGGGATGGGGGTCATTTGGATACGGAGGCTGACTGTTTTCAAGTGGGGTTCTCTGTAAAGGACTGACAAATTGGCGTCCTTTTCTATTGTTTTGCATGAAGAGGCCGTATATGTGGGTTATCTCATAATTGTTTTAAATGAATCGTCTTTTTGGCTAAACGATGCTCATGCTTCCATTGAATTTTTGTTCCACGTCTTGCTGACGTCGGCATTGAAAAATTACTCACGGAAAACATAAGCGAAAACCTGTTGTTCATTTACTTGACGTCAGAGAAACTGGACTGTCAAGTATCATTTTGTTTCTTATAACAAAGTATATGTGCATGTGTAAATAACAATATAACCAAATCCAAGATAGTGCATTTCCTGATAATAGAATAATAAACTAGTGATCATTATTGTTTATCATTAAGTGCAAAAAACACACTAATTAATTTTAAATATTTTCGAAACAAAATGTAACATGCCGGGAACTGTGTTAACAATATGTAAAAAATAGATATTGCAGCTATAATATCGGTCAATATCTTAAGCTATAAAAATCCTTGTTTTGAGACTTTTAGGGGTTTGTTACATACGCTAGTTAGAGTGATTCATATTTAAAATTTTAAGTTGTATTGATATTACATGACAGTTGAAAAAGAATGTTAGTTAGGTGGTAATTTCATAACGCCAAGTGCGTATTCGTTACATTTGTACGGTAAGATGTCCGATTTTAATTAGAAATGAATTCATGGATTTATGCTCTAATGTTTTTTTTATTAGGGCCATAGCAAATTTGTAACGAATTTTCTAAATAACTTCACACATAAAATGTATGTGACCGAAAAATATATATTGCAATATAATGTAAGCAATAACATCGGTATACGGCTTTCGTGAATACTTCATGAATATATCCATACCGATATATGATCCAAGCGTATTGCTCAACAAACACTCCAAAAGCGGATCTTCGCTGGAAAACGCATGCTTGTCCGAATCTAAATAAATGCACATTAATAACGACAGAGGGATTCACATGCGGCATTGCTTATAAGTAATAACAGAAAAGTATGTACGAAATCATATCAAGCATTGTATTATTATTATTATTAATATTATTATAAATTAAACGTAGTGGATATGGTGTCCGCCTAGCGATCAGGAGGTCACGAGTTTGATCCCCACAGTGGGAGCTTTCTTTAAATCCCCCTCAAAAAGACAAGTACTGATTCTACTCCCAAAAAAACGGAGTCGAAAGCGTTTCAAAAAAACCTAAGGCTTTCGATGCAATCGAGCTAAAAAAAAATAGGTTCAAACTCATATTATAATAATTATTATTACTAAGTAGTATAAGTAGTAGTAGTAGTAGTAGTAGTAGTAGTAGTAGTAGTAGTAGTAGTAGTAGTAGTAGTAGTAGTAGTAGTAGTAGTAGTAGTAGTAGTAG
>VMBQ01004066.1:48618-82099 GCA_007657795.1 Dreissena rostriformis
ATTGAAACTTGGTATGAGTATATATATGGATAAGACGATGATGCACGCCAAATGGCATTGTACACCATCTGTTAATAACGGAGTTATAGCCCTTTGTATCTTGAAAAAATGCTTTTTACAATAGACACTTTTGTGTCCGGAGCCATATCTTGAAAGTTCTTTGGCGGATTTCATTGAAAATTGGTATGAGTTTATATATGGATAAGACAATGATGCACGCCAAATGGCATTGTACAACATCTGTTAATAACGGAGTTATAGCCCTTTGTATCTTGAAAAAATGCTTTTTACTATAGGCACTTTTGTGTCCGGAGCCATATCTTGGAAGTGCTTTGGCGGATTTCATTGAAACTTGGTATGAGTATATATATGGATAAGACGATGATGCACGCCAAATGGCATTGTACAACATCTGTTAATAACGGAGTAATGGCCCTTTGTATAGTAGTACGTTCATCCTTCCGATTTGCACCCATCCTTAAACAAAATATATGTTGCGGGGGATATCAATTCTACGAATTTGCTTGTTTGAAGCACTTTAACCTTATAAGAATGCTAAGCCTATATTTACTATTGAAAGAAAAAACACCCGTATTCACAGTTCAAGCTGCATTTAGTATTGCAAATTCATCAAAACTGTTTAATTATTTTTGTAATAACTCAAACTTTATTACTGCAGTTCGACACCTGCAGATCGAGAAGTCCACTAGTCCAGATGCTTCAAGCTTCGAGCCAGTGACTGAAAAGGGTATTTTGTGTTTTAGATCTCTTATCATTAATTGATATTTTCCAAATGTTTGTCCCACATTTCTGCATAAACTGGTACTTCTAAAAAGCTTTATGCACTTTTACAAACATATTGATCAATAAGATCTTTACTCTTAACTTGAATTTGAACTTATAGAAATAAGAATAATTATTAAAGTACTTATCAGCCCCCACCTCTATTTCAAAAATACATAAAAACTACATGCCAAATTAATACTTTTGTTTGCTTAAAGTGAGACTGCACGATTTTTATATGTATTAAATTGTAATATATTGATAAAAATATGTTACAATAACACAAAATATGCAAGAAAAATTATACATTGAAGACGAATTTCATAAAATGCAGCATAGACAAGTTAGCGCTGGTTAAAGCCGATGCCAACACTTTTACTCGTATTTGTAAGGAAACAAAGTTGTGTCTTTGTGTCGTATGAATGAATCTGCACTAAAACTAAATTTAGATTCACATTGTACATGCATGATGTACATGCTGGTGAATTAGGCTGGAAGCCATTTTCGATTTCAGATTTAAATATCTCGCTTATTTCGCATTTTTCGACACATGTTCTTCTTAACTTTTATTTTAATTTATATTGAAATATATGTATAATAATGTTTAACACATTTTATATAAATTCATAAATATTTGACAAAATCGTACAGTCTCACTTTAAACAGTCAATTCAAATACATACATAAGGTTAATCTTTTACTGAAATATTTTAATAATTAGCTACACGGTTGAATTATTATAATTTTCTTATAGTTTTTTTCGAAAAAAATGCCATTATTTTTAAACAAGTTCATAAAGAGCTCAGCTTGTTCTGATGACCAACAGTTGAAATAATTATGGCCATATGTCACATAAATATCTTTACAGATTATTTTGGATTTCACAATAGTGTGCATAAAATGTGAATGGATTATTATTTTTTAACGGAAATACTAATAGGACTTTTAACATTTTAAACCTAATTTAGAGGATTGTCTAAGATGGGTTCCCTTCAACTTCTATTCCTTTTTTGTTATAAATCAACCAATTGCATATTTTTTTATAAATAAAATGACATTGCTTTTGCTGTTTAAAAATGATATATATTCTTTAAATTAATATGTTTAAGGTAAAAATCAGTTGTAATACTTATAAGTTGAAGTAGGATTTTTTTTTAATCTTTTAATTTATTTTCAGATATTGCTCAGACGGATGGACAGTTGCAAGTTCAAGATATTGATGTTCGCACAAAGGCGTCCCATTTAAGATTTGTCGTTGATGCCGGCTATGATCATTTCATCGCCATTTACAAACTGAATGTTTCAGGAAATGCATAAGTTTTGTTAATGAGTTTAAAAACATTTTGAGGTAGATATTGAAGTTAATGACCTACAATTAAGTTTGCATGTGGTAAATAAGATAATTATTGGTAAATTACCTGAACTTGTTTCTGATTTGATATCTTGCTTTTATTAATTATGTTTTGTTAACTCTTCTAGATCAGTATACTTACAACAACTTGCAAAATTAAAAATTGGATTTTGATATTTTAAAGCCCCCCATACTACTCAGAATGAACGCAAATTTCGAACAATATTTTGTTAAATAAAGTTAAACAATTAAAAATCAGTGTTCCTTATAGCAATTGCCGAAATTTCAACGCCAGATGTGGTCTAGTAACATAGATGTTTGTAGATACAAAATGCTCGTTTTTATTTTTGTCTGGCATAACAAATTCCATTTTAATTTCAAATGACCATATCCATTGATACGACACACGAACACAAACATGGTCCCATTTTATTGTTGGTATGTCGTATGAATCAATAGCAGTACGGGAAATTTAAATGGAATTTTATTGTGACACGAAAAAATAAAAACAAGCATTTTGTATCTACAAAAATCTATGTTACCAGAACACATCGGGCGTTGAAATTTTGGCTATTGCTATAAGGAACATTGATTTTTTATATTGGGTAACTTTATTTAACAAAATTTCTGTTGATTTTTTTGTATTAATGGGGCTTTAAGATTGCAAGTGGCAAATAAGATAATTATTGGCTAATTCACTGAACATGTTTCTGATTTGATCTTGCTTTTATTAATTATGTTATGGTAATTCTTCAAGAACAATACATTTACAACTACTAAAAGTCTTTCAAAATTAAAATATGGTTTTAATAGTTAAATTGTCAATACATATATATATGTACAATTAATTGAATGTACATTTGAAATTGAAAGGTTCATTTACTTAATCCGGACACTCATAAGTAATTTTCAGTAGAATTTGAAATATCCCCAACTGTATGCACTAAGAAGAATTGCATGATATATATATATTTTAATTTTAAATATTATGCTGAAACATCTGCCAGCAAGTCAGTGTTATTCAACTGATCAAAGGGAGACAAATACTGTTAGACTATTTTTACTGGGTAATATTTTATACAAGTCTGCCAACCCTTAGCTATATGTTGGCTGTTTTTGTATGTTAAAGCCGTCCAAATAAAGTTATACATTGAAATGGTAACATTGTTATTATTTATAACACCATATTTGTTTTAAATAGTGGATTTTTTTATTTTAGCACATGCTCCCTCCGCCTTGTTTTCTAAGATTTATGAGCCACGTCATGTGAAAGTGGGTCTTATGCAATGTGCGGCCTGTATATTTCCTGACCAGACTTCACAGTCGCTTCAAAGTCACCAAGGTTTCGCAGCCCCATAAGCGGACAGCGTAGCTCCGGACTGGTCTGGAGTTACGTTTGCTGTATATGGCTTAAGACCCATTTCCGCATGACGCGGGTCATATTACCATTACGTATATGTTTATCCTGAAAATGTGTAAAACATATTATGAGCGTTTTAATTTTTGAAATTATGTTGCACCGTCAAGTGACTTTCACCAATTAAATATTTATTTTCTATGCGTATTTAAAATCATCTGATAGAAAAGCTCTTTATAGCTTATCCCCGTCAAATACACACGAGTGGTTGAATAAATAGATTTGTAATGCATTTAAATGACATAACGAGAAACCAATACCATACTATCTCTGCGAAATAACATGCACAGTATCAACACAAAAGCGTATTTTTTCGAAACGAGAATAATTTAATTTATTTTGTGATGTGCGATAGCAGAATTCATGAAATCAGTTTATTTCGTGTTGTTATGATTCCACATTTTAGCTCATCTTGACCCATTTTGATTTATCTTTCTTTGAGATTGGATTTCGTCCGTCTGTCGTCGTTTGCCTTCACCATGTTCGTGTACCTTGTTAACACTCAAAGATGTAATTTCCGAATCTCAATGAACAGTGCTAGTAACACGCCCCACATATATCTCGATAGAGTTCAAAAGTGGGTATACACTATAAGTTTTTGATTTTCTGATTTCAATAAGCATATTTTTTTGTATCGATTAATCATGTTTCGATATCAGAAAATGCATTTATATCATATTTTCATATAAAAAATTAATGTCGATATCAAAAGTTCGAATAATTGTTATTAAAAAATGTCGCAAAAATAGTAAAACGGTGCCTGATACAAAATGCATAAAAAAGTTGGTGTCTCAGTGTATTCTTTGCACATCATTTCAGACCACACGTCGCATTTTATACGGATCATTATGGAACGCCAAAGCAGTCTTACGTTGTTACATTTCTTTCTGTCTTCTTCAGAAGGTGTCTTATGATATCAAGCCGTCGTAATATTTTTGTCAATATGTGGTGTTGACTTGTCAAAATACAGTCTTATAATGTCAAACAGTCGTGTTATCATGTTCAAATGTGGTGTTGACTTGTCAAAATACAGTCCTATTATGTCAAACCGTCGTGTTATCTTGTCTTAATTTGATGTTGACTTGTTAAAATACAGTCCTATTATGTCAAACCGTCGTGTTATCGTGTCCAAATGTGGTGTTGACTTGTCAAACCGTCATGCTATTTTGTCCAAATGTGGTGTTGACTTGTCAAAACACAGTCTTAGTATGTCAAACAATCATGTTATCTTGTCCAAATGTGCATGGTGTTGACTTGTCAAACCGTCATGTTAACTTCTCCAAATGTGGCGTTGACTGTATTTCGACAAGTCAGTACCAGATTTGGACAAGATAACACGACTGTTTGACAATTAATCATCATATTTGGACAAGATAACATAAAGGTTTGACATAATAAGACTGTTCTTTTACAAGTAAACACCACATTTCGACAAGATTACTGTTTAACATAATACGACTGTGTTTTGACAAGTCAACATCACATTTGGAAAAGATAATACGACGGTTTGACATTATAAGACTGTATTTAGACAAGACAACAGCAGATATGGACAAGATATCACGACGGTTTGACATTATAAGACACCTTCTTAAGAAGACAGAAAAAAATGTAACAACTTAAGACAGCTATGGCGTTCCGTAGGTCATGGTCTATGTAATAAGCTGAAGTCAAAGCGAAATCTGAAACATCTACGTGAACAGTCGAGTATCTATCGGTTCTTCTGATACTCTATTATGTGTATGTATAAAGTATTACTTATATGTACTACTAAAGAAAGAGTTAAGAAACTTAGTGATTAACTGTATCGAACAGAATGGACGTTTTTACTTTAATCTTTTTTTTTTCAAGTTGTGGGTGAGATTGTAACGCGTTTCTATCAGACTGTCTAAATATTAAAATATAAGGTAATCGCTCGATAAATGTTTTGTAATTGAACTTGGGGTTGCAGGGGCGTAGGTAATGGAGGGGCAGGGGGGCGGCCGCCCCTCCAATATTTCGGCTAGTCATATAAAGCGTAAAATCCCCCAAAAATCGCCGCCCCAAAACCAGTATTTTTGTAATCACGCACCGTCAGTTCAGAAGCCATGTGTCCCCTCTCCGTCTGCTCTGAGGTTGTCAATATCCCTTGTTAGGTGTCATAAACTAGGGGCCAGGGTAAATGTCATTGCGTTAATTGTTTTATTGTTCTTTTCCGTGATTGCACTGTCGGTGTTTTGATTAAGGACAGGCTGTTCTTTTAATTTTAATTGATCGCTTTAATTCAAAGGTTACTGCCACTTAAAACAATTTTGAGTAAATATACGCGTGAAAATCATTAATTAGTTTGAAAATATTTTTGTTCTCTAATTTCAGGTTTTAAATATGTCCATCAGTAATAAAATATATGTGTTGTGAATGTAATGTTAATGTTATTATTTCTCATATCACTTGTTAAACTCCGTCATTAAAATACATAAACATTTACTTAATTTTATGTTTTAATTAGCACGAGTTTTTGGAAAGAAAATAATAACTGTGAGATTTCTGGGTCGTGGGAGGCGGCATTGGACAAACTGATTTCATGAAAAACTGAGAATGAGACAAAAATCGAGCATTTATATCAACATGAAAGTTCCCCCAAAACGCACCATATTAATTGTTATTGAATTTTTTTTCGGAACCACGGGAGAGGACAACCCTCTCAAACGAATCCCTTTATGTTCCCAGTACAGAAACTGGACCGCCCCTCCAATGTTTGGAGGTTATCTACGCCCCTGGGTTGATATAGGATATTCCAAAGTATAGATGTATTGATTTCGCCAGCCACAGTAAACAGTACAATCTGGCATTTCAAAGGCCATATTCAAACTAGCAAAGCTCGTATTTTGTGAAAAGATAAAACAGAGCGACATTCACAATTAATAATTTACGTGTTGTGCAGAAATGGCTGACCAGGTATGTGTTCACATTGCTTTCAATTTTCAATTGATTTGTTAAATGCTATTCTCATATCGTTTTTGTTTTTGATATAATTATACGTTAACATATTATTTGTTTTATTAATCACTCAGACCTTTACGTATACCCACATTATAAGGGATTTGTTTTCGGATGGTCTTTAGTACACAGCACCCATAGAGTTGAGAAGTTCAGTGCACAAGAGCCGTTACTGTACGTCATAATTTATGGAGTTATTTGCATTTGATAGTTTGTATAATTCGCTTTGCCTGGACAATTTCAATATACATATGTAATTATAAGAGGCTATACATTAAAACTTCATTATGTATTTTATTGAAGAGATTTTCAATCCACATAAATCCGTACATGGCATTGTTATAAATACGCGAGTTATTGTCCTTTGGATATTGTTCATACTTCGCGTTTGCCTGGAACATGACAGTGGCTGTAAGAGGCATTATCTTGACACTTCATTAATGTAGATATATATTTTAAAAGAATTGCTGCGCACACAATAGTTACAATACACTTCATGTTTCTGGAGTTGTTTCCTTTTGCTATTTTTTCATTTTCGGACTGCGTCAAATGACACTTTTTATGTGTATTTTTCATAAATTCGAAAGCTTTTAAGCTTTTTATTTAAAACGTGATACTCGTATGTTATAAGAAGTATCTAATGGAGAGTAGTGAGCAATAGCAACAATTAGACTCTTCTTTTAATTTTTCTGGAATTCTGGTTATTTAACTTGGTCATTTTTTGTTTTTCTTTTACGTCAATTTTTTGTTTCCGCTCTCCATCTCTAGAACATTTTAAGTGTTTTTTTTTCTCGTTTCGTTTCTCGTTTCGTTTCGTTTATTTCAATAGTAAATTACACTTTAACACATGTACCTTATATCGAGACCTAGATGAGAATGAGGGGTGTAAAGATTATCGCCAAGGGCAGCGTTATAAACAATCGAAAAGAAAGACACAATGTGTTCCGATCAATCACAAAAAAATGAATTTAGCTATATAAACGAAACGTCCTATGGAGAATACCTTTAATTTAGACTTCACTTTGGATTTTCAAGTTAGAGAGTGGCAGTTTACCCGTTTGCCCCTTCAGTGGCATACCCCAATAAAATAACGTATGTTTGCGTCATCCCCATATTAAAACCTGCTAACTTTCGAAGCCCATTGTCACTCATGTGACAAAGCTCGAGTTATCCGCTATTTTAATGTTGTTGTTTTTTCAGGTTATAGATTTGAATGTTGGTGGACAACATTTTACAACTAAATGGACAACTTTAGGAAAATATCCTAACAGCAAGTTGGCGACCATGCGTAATCTTGACAAAGACGGCCGCCTTTTCGTAGACTGCGACGGCAAGATATTTAGTCACATCCTGGAGTTCCTTCGATTCGGAACACTGCCACCTGTTGATTTCTCTGAAGTAGTTCACCGATACTCGGAATACTTTGGGTTGACGGAATTGTCGAATATTCTTGCCCAGTTTCAACCCGTGAAAAGAAGAAAAGAACTGAAGTGGATGCAACAACGCTATCCGGAATTTATCAAGTTATTTAACACCGTAAATGATCGTTTAACAAGGGACGCTTTCCACAAGAGCACATCAACGATAATTGTAATTAAACACAAAAGAAACCCTGAAATGAAAGATGATCGCCCCCTGATATCCACAGGCTTAAACACAGAGCTATATAACAAATTTGCACAATTGGTTGACCTTGAGATAAGTTCCAAATTACAGTTTGAAACGTTTGAGGACAAGTACTTTGAACAAATATTTTTTTTAACTGCCAATCGTCTGGAGGAACTTGGATTTGCACAAAGTGTACTTTATAAACTTGGCTCGAAATGTAACGAAGAGGTCGGTTGCTTCTTGCTGTGTAACGACGTTGAGCTGCGCACTTTACAACCTGAGTATGGATATGAATTTCAAAGGCAACCGACGATTTGTTTTTGAATGATCATACGCAAAATTGTATTAAATATGAAACTATTTTGATAACTGACAAAGAAAGTGCAAACATAAGCAAAAAAACACAACAACAACAAAACGAAAGCGCGTAAACAATTTAAAATGATATAGTTGTAAGGAAATAAGCAACCTCATTTGACACTAGTTTAGAGAGCACAAACATATTTTATAAATACACTTTTTATCTTGTTCTTAACACTAACTTCAATGCACATCAAAATCGTGCACTTATTTTTAATTTATTTTGCTTGTTTAAATTTGTTTACCTTAATTGTAAATAATGTGTCGTTTCATTCGATTAGTTGGTGTGTTTTAGCAAAAACATTCAGCAGAAAATGAATATATCTGCTATTTTCGTCACTTAAAGGCAGTCATATATTTTTATCAGCAGGCCAATTATCAAACAAAACGAGCTCAAAAGTATGTACATATGACTATAAAACATGATGATTAAAGTTCCAAATTAACACAGCTAAAATTCAGTATTCGTTCGCAAAGATATTACATTAGCAGCAGAAGAACACAGTGAGGATTATACATAATTAAAATCTCAGACTTGTAATTTGAACCAAGGAAATTACCATAAGCATATGTGCCGCGCTCTGTGAAAAGGGGGTTTAATGCGTGTGCCTTAAGTGTCGTCCCAGATTAGCCTGTGCAGTTTACGCATACAAAGCATATCATAATGACAAAAACAGACTTAGCTATTATAAAGCTGTCAACAAAACACAATTCAAAGCAAGAACGTTTGTTGTTCCGTCGCATCTTGAATTGCATAAGTGATTTTATTGGGAGAAAGTAGAGCATTGTCTGTACCAGTAGTGTTGTCGAGTGTCAAATTGAATACTAAACATATGATTGACATATTCTTATACATACGTATATATTTAGTACTCACTGTTTGGCAACTAGACCCTTGAATTAAATAGATGACCACATGCTGTAACCAGCTTTCCTGTCTGCTGGCGCTGCCGAAACTTCACTGTGTGCATATTTTAAAGACCCATCTTACATGTCAACATGCGTGTGTGTGTTGGGGGGGATTACATATTTACTTATGCCCTTGTTACCATAATATTATCCCGTTGTTCGGACTTATAACTCTTTAAAATATTTGTATATGAACATTCATATTTTGAAAACATATAGTGATAGAATTACATGTCTAGATGAAATAAAAAAAAAAAACTTTTAAAAAAGTGAATTATTCAAAGTAACTCTTTCTTCGAAATTTGACAGCTGTCATACCAATAAGTGACACATGGTTCAAAATTTGATAAGTGTATAATCTTGGTTCGAGATTTGATGTTTACCGTTTACTATTCTCTATATTACTCTTTTGCGTTCTATGTAGTGTACATAATAATCTTGTCTTCTTTGTTTTGTACTTCTGTCCACAAAATACCTGATAAAGCTTTTTTTTATTATAAAATGTTATTAAAGGTTAGACAATTTAGACAAACGGACGTTTTCCCAACCGGACGATTGCCAACCGTGCCATCGACCCTTTAAAATATCATGAAAAAAAGTAATAATATTAGTTAGAAAGTATTAGGTATTAGGTTATTATGATACTTTCAAGATCATGTTAGTGTAATTTCTGCCAGTGTCATACTATTCAACAACAACAACAACAACAACATTTATTTCAGCAATAAAGCTTACAATAAAGCTTCTAGCCTACAATAGTGAATGAATACAAATATACTTTTGGTTCAGATGATTGTATATTATTTGATAAAGGAGGAAGCAAACTATTAATCGTATTTAAATTGATTAATAGTCTGAAATCTGAAAATGTCAGTGTTTATTTATTAATTGATTGAATGTAAAAACTGTAATGTGGATATGATTTTGACATATTAAAAAATTCATTGATTAAAATTAAGATGTCTGCTCATTCAACACATTTTGGACAGACGACAAATTAATTATGAAAAGGTGCGAAAACACATTAATATTTTCCCAATTTCGATCACGTTGAGTAAAGAGTCAGTCAAATCACAATTACTGGCACATTCTCTTACTCAGTTAAAAAAATGCGCTAATTGCTTGTCATCGGCTGACCAATGAAAACGCTTCTTTTCAAACGAGTTTTTTAAGTAGAATAAAATCGTATGAATTAGGGTGCTCGGAATAGCAATTTTTTTCCGCATTCTTGAACGATAGTAATTAACATACAAACAATTAACATAGCTAATTCATCTTATATAATATAACGCACACTTATTCACAAGAGAATGTCGAGTTACATTGAGTCTTATACGCAGCCGTTGTTCAGCAAGGCCGACAACTCTGACACAGATTGCTTCTCTAACCCAGGGTTTGACGGTACGTTGTTTGACTATAACATTAAGTTATCAGTTGCTGAGTTTGAAAATCTATGTCAAAAAAACATGTACATGAGCTTACCATAATCACGCTTCCTTTATTTTCAGATTCTTCCTCCGGATATGATTCCACGGATCTATCTGACGCCGAAACAGACTGCTCGAGTTTCACGAGTTTGAGTCCCGGATATAGATCACCAAGAAAAGAGGATTTCAAAACACGTGCTCACGAGGGGTACCAGCAGGTGCGCGCACGTGTCAGCTGCATGAGCACTTTGTGTGAGAGTCTCGCGATGATGTCCAGCATGCCCGAGATGTGTGACGTCATATTCAACGTCGGACCGGAAGAAGTTCCGGTGTATGGTGTGAGGGCTATACTTGCCATTCGCAGCAAGTAAGTATATGTTTTTGTTCTTAAGTAAAATCATCTCAGAATTATTTGATGTTTAATGCATCCCATTCCAGAATAATTTAATATATTCCTAAAAAAAGTTTATAATATTTCTTGTTATTCACATTTAAAAATGTCATCATCATTATTATTTTCATTATTATAATTAATATTATTATTTCCTTTTTAGAGTTATGTACCAACTAATTTTCAACCACCTTAACAAGCCTGCCTCCCGCCTTTCTAAATCGGGAGGTTCCATTACTATCCCCGTGCAGAAGTACGACCCAGAAGTATTCCGAATGTTGGTCCAGTTCATTCGGTCCGGGTCTGCAACTATCAATGACGTCACCGCGATTGGTCTCTTATGCGGAGCGCATCAGTTCGAGCTCCTGGATCTGCAAAAAGCCTGTTGGAAATACATTGAGGCTCGTCTAGAAAGCGGATGCGAAGAAAAAATTATCGTAGGATCCCGGGCTCACAAAAGTCACAACAATTACCAAGCCATTATTGATCAGGTACGTTTATCAGTTTAGACAAGTACTCTGTCACTTTTTATAAGTTGAGCACATGTATTGTAATCATTTAGGTACAGCGAACAATGGCAAAAAGGTTCAGCGTCTATCTTCACCAATAACACCATGTAGTACTAAACAAAGACATAATTAGGAATTTTGTAAACGGGTTTGTATACCTTGCTTTTTATTGCAGATGTACGCGATACTGAACACTCGTTGCCATGACGACGCCAGCGTCTCTTCCAGAGAATCCACGGTTTAAAGCAGCAAGGGGTTCCCTGTTTCGAAGTCGGTGATGCCAGTGATATCGCTAAAATCAGCGAATGACAAGGAATTACACCGGGTGACTCTCATATCCATAACGCTGACACAACATATTTATTTGTCATACGAAATTAGTGCATAATCTAAGAGGAGAGATACAGTTGATTGGAAAAAGAGTATAAGAATGTATATTGGTAATAGTGCTGTGTATATATTGATTGATGTTCCTGTCAGGATATCTATTGTATTGTTGTTGTTATTGGTTGTTATGTATTGAATATATATAAAACAGATTAATGTAAATCTGTCTTGTTGTGTTTTGTTTAGTTTATTTCAGGCATTGCTATTGATTTGCAAATATGACAACAGTGTGAAATGATACATGCAATTTGATCGAAATTACTTATTCTTATGAACCGTTGAATGTGTCTCGTTTTAAATGCTCTCTCTATATTACTAGGACATTAATTGCGTCGTTATGGTAATGATAAAAATCACACCTTCGTATCCCAAGCGTATTAAATACATTACATACTAAAGTTTTAACAATTGCATCGAAATTGAAATGCGCTTGATATAAACTACAATTGAGTGGTTATAACTAATTGGTATCCAGTAGTTTTAGAAGTTAAGAGTTTGAAAATGCAATCTACAACTACCGGTCCTTCCTTAAAAGAACACGAACATAAATATACCGCGCAATATCATACTTCTCGGTCTACATAGTATCTGCATTACGGGTAGTGCTGTGGTCAAGTAGTAAATAGTCCAGACGAGCAATTTAGAGGTACTGGTTGAATGCCCGACTTTTGCACTGGACATTTCAGAAACGCTCATGAACACTGTATACTAAAATATTTACTACACAAATTCAATGTTAAAGCAATAACTTCAACAAAAAAATAAAGTCAAACTTTTGTGCATAGAGACACCCATAACCATACCTTCTCTTAAAGAGCATTCCAAGCAGCAATGATTTAAACAATAAAAAAGAGAGTCCATGCGTTATGCAAGAAAGAACTCGACACGAATCAATTGTCACTGTTAAACGGCCATCTATTTACCGGCTTCTGTCCAGTTCATGAGGGTTTTCCGCCATCTGTCAAAGGTTCATGTAGTCTCCAACCTTCAAGCAAAACAGTAAATTCCTAGTAAACAACAATATTTTCCCTACCAAATGCACAGAGAAATATTCTAAAATTAAATCATGGCAAGTGCCACTACAGAGAATTGTGTCGTTGAATGAATGATGTTAATGTTTTAAGAGAGTATAGCATTGCACTCAACAAATATTTAGGATATTATAACCTATACAGTTTCCAAGCCAACTAGGTGTACCGGTTAGAAATCCAGGGAGATCTCGCAGGTATAATAGTTGCTATACACCAAGAACTAATTGGATCGATAAATAAAGAGCTAGGGTACACGACCCCAATTCTTGTATATTATTATTGTGTTTACCATCAGCTGCCGCTTTAGCAAAATCATTATTTTATGTTTGTTTATTAATATCATGCAAGACAATAAAAATGTTCAACACGACTATTTGATCTCATTCTATTGTAGTCACTGCACTATTACAATACCCAGCATCGCAAGTCAAGGTCAAGACAAGTTCGGTATACAAGTTATTTACATCAAATATACACTATTCTGTTAGTGTTCGTGATATTGTGATGTTTATTAAAAATGTATCGTGTCATTTGTTGTCTTGTGTCGTGCCGTATGTGTATACAAGTTATTTACAGCAAATTTACACTATTCACGGTTTTAAAGTGTAAATGGTTGGCTTTCTTGTGTGCTTCATCTAAGGCCATCAATAGAAAGCTGAAATTGTTTTGCCAGAGATAATATAGATTCCAAAGGTTCATGCATACTACTGGATATGGTTGTGACTCATAAGTTATTACCCGTGAATAGCCGATTATGTTGTCATTTATTTTACTTTGTTTCTGGAAATCTCCAATATTTTCAATTTCACACCGAACAGTTTAACTGACAAATTAAAAACGCAAAATCTCATATAAATTTTTGTTATATGCAATCACAAGGTTTTACAAAAACAGTTTAACGTTTTATTTACTCGTGTACACTGATAAACGACGTGTCCTGTCTCGTTCTCTGTTAGAGTTCGTGATATTGTAATGTTTATTAAAGCCCCATTACTACTAAAAATCAACGAAAATATTGTACACTATTTCGTAAAATAAAGTTAACCAATTAAAAATCAGTGTTTTTTATAGCAATTGCCGAAATTTCAAGTCCAGATGTGGTCTTGTAACATAGATGTTCGTAGACACCAAATGCTTGTTTTTATTTGTGTGTGGCATATTTAATGCCATTTTAATTTCCCGCAACGATATCTATTCATACGACACATGAACACTAACATAACATGGAACCAGCATTGTGTGTAATCGTATAAGCACTTGACTAAAATGAATCGTATAGATCTAAAACTAATAGTGTTCGTTTTGTGTTGTGCGTATTGAACCCTTTACATTGGCCTTAACCATGTGTCATGTCATGTGTTGTCTTTTGTCGTACCGTTTAAACACTGACTAGCTTGATAAAAAATAACGCTATACACAAACATAGCATTGTTCTTCTTGTGTCATGTAGTTATGGCACTGTCTCGTCTGCCTTAAAATGGCCGCAATACAACAAACATGCATATGTGGTTCTTCTGTCGTGTCGTATTGGCATTGACTCACTTTTGATCAGCTAGCTCAGTTGGTAGAAAGGGGTAGAGCGGTGGACTACAAATCCTTGTATCGCAGGTTCAAACACCTGCGAGGATACTTAACTGTTGTGGGGATTGCCTATGAAATTCATTTAACAGCAAATCTTCCCTACCCCTGATTGTAGTAGAGCAGTTACCAGTTAATGGCACACGTATGTTCACTTAAAACTGGTAACCCAGCTATGCCAGGAAAATTGTGAGTTAGTTAATACCGCCGTATTATCACAGACATACTGTTGAAAACGGTGAAAACATTCAACATAAACAAAAACAAACACACTCTTGGACCACAGTGAATGCATTTCACACTTTTCATATTGTGTCGGGTCGTATAGGCACGCATAAGAACTATTTTAAAGGAACGCAATACATGAACTTGATTATTGTTATTCTTGTGTCGTTTTGTATCGTCACTAAATCGCGTGCATTTTGATATCTTTAGTTTTACAATTTCACAATTGTTATCAAAGTGGTACATCTGCATATAAACATTCATATATCTTATCCAACACTGGCGAATATTATCTGTGTTATCTTACCGGATGTTACAATCCTAAATTGTATAAGTTTATCAGTCGAGATTTTCGCGTGAGTTGTTGGGTCCGTTGTCATCTTTATTCGACAGTTAATTAATATGGCCGAACAGGTATGTTAATTATTTCATATATGTTAGTACATACCTGTTTTCGTTTGCAATTAACATTTTGAATAGTGGTTCGTTTGTATTAGAAATATCATAAATATTGAGTTTGAACTATCGCATTATTGTCGAACTAATCTTCTCCCATAAATCGTCAAATTGTATGTCTCGTATGTTTTTTTACTTTAAACATCAGGTTCTCTTAACAATGTAGTCATGCCTACGTTATTTGTTTGCAAATAGATACGCGCAGTTCTTGATTTGAATGTCGGTGGAAAGCACATAACTACCAAGCGCTCAACGTTTAGCGGACGTCACGTTATCGACCAAGACAACGATGGCTGCTACGTGATCGACTGTGATGACAAGATATTTATTCACATCCTGGAGTTCCTTCGGTTGGGAACACTGCCTCCTGTTGACGTTGCTGAACTAGTACATCGACATTCGGACTACTTCGGGTTGACGGAATTGTCAAATATTCTTGCCCAGTTTCAACCCGTGAAAAGAAGAATACAACTTAAGGACATGCAACAACGCCATCCGAAATTCATCAAGTTATTTCAAATAGTAAGTGATCGTTTAACAAGGGACGCTTTCCATAAGAGTACACCAGCGATAATTGTTAATAAACAAATAAGAGAATTATCAAGCAACGATGACAGCACCCTGATATCCACAGGCTTACAAAAAGAGCTATTTAACACATTTTCACAATTGAAAAATATTGAAATAAGTTGCGAAATACAGTTTGATACTTTTGAACAGACATACTTGGAAAAGATAATATTTTTAACTGCAAATCGCCTGGAGGAACTTGGATTTGCACAAAGTGTACTGTATAAACTTGGCTCTAAATGTAATGACGAGGTCGGTTGCTTCTTGCTGTGTGACGACGTTGAGCTTTGCACTTTAAAACCTGGGTATGGAAAAAAAATTAAGAGACAACCGACGATTTATACTGAATGATCATACTCAACATTGTCTTTAATATTAAACTATTTTGATAACTGACAAAGAAAGTGCAAACATAAGCAAACAAAAAAACAAAAACAAACGAAAGCGCTTAACCAATTTTAAAATTAGTTGCAAGGAAATAAGCAACCTCATTTGACACTAGTTTAAAGAGCACAAACATATTTTGTAAATAAACTTCTTTTATCTTGTTCTTAACACTAACTTCAATGTACATCACAATCATGCACTTATTTGAAACGTATTTTGCTTGTTTAAATTTGTTTACCTTAACTGTAAATAATTTGTCGTTTCATTCGATTAGTTGGTGTGTTTTAGCAAAAAACATTCAGCAGAAAATGCATATTAAACTAATAAAAATCTGACTTAAAACCGATCCACTGACATTTAAATCAAACTATGTTTTTAAGTCGCCATAAAAATCACCGAGAATCATTGAATTGTTCAATTTTGTTAGGATGGATTGTTGAGCATATTTAATCTATCCATAAGTGTCATACCATGTCCGTCTTTAATTTGTTTGTATTTGCAATGTTCACCACACACTCATTACAGCAGTAACCATTTTAATCACAAGTAAAATAAATATAAAATACATAGATATATGTATTGTATTTCGAAGGCTATCGGATCCTTCCGCGCAAGAATCTGCAGTATATAAGGACACAGAGTCTGTCACAGAAATCCTTCTCTAATTGAGTTTCTAGAACGACGAAAATTGTTACTACATTTGAATTAAAGCTGCAATTTTCAGCTATTATTTATTATTATATGATGGGGTGGATGCTGGGGTGGATGGGAAAGGGTGGGGTAGGCAGATTACCGGACGAAATCCCCCAATCCGGTATGGTGATCAACAACTAAAATCACATGCGTCATTAAGACGAATTGAATCCGGCTTGCGCAGGTGATAAGCGCCTGTTCGAAGCACAAGCCAACCGATCAAGTTCCAGAGCCGAAAAGATTTTCAGGTTGTTACCTTTTCTTATTTGATGATCATTAATGCACGTTTGGGCATAATTTATCATTGTATCCATATTTTACAGTTTCCTCCTTCTTTATAGCTTGTGTATGTTTATTTTTGTATTTGAGCAGAGAAAAAAATAAGGCAAAACGCAGAAAAAGTAGTAATAGCAGAACCTCACCCCCTTTGAAATCTTGTTTATGTCAAATTTAGTTGAACATTGTTTATTATCAACTTAGCGTATGTTCGCATGAAACACATTTAAAGTGGATGTTTTGTTGTAAAAGATTTTTACTAAGCCGTGCTTGCGCGAAAAAAAATGTTACATACTTAGGCTCTATTTGATGACATTATATACATATTTATGTATTTTTTTATTACACTTAATGGAAGTGCCACATTAAGTATGTTACCGACGTTTGCACCTATGTATATCAAAATTAGATCCAGCTACTTACTTATAATACAATGTTTTATATTATTTAAGCGTCCAATTGCTCTCAACGGTCGCGGGTTAAAGGGTTAGTGCTTATTTGCAAACAAACACAAATCCTTGAATAACTTGTCATGGTGTGGGCAATGGCAATGGCACATGTAGTGTATTTCTGAGATATTCATCTATGAACATCAAAAGCAGATCTTTGCACGTAGTATATTAGCCACCAATTGCACCAAACAGTCACGGGTTCAACTGATAATGCAAATAGTGCGTATGAAAGATTCAGTGCGTGCACATGAATTGTTGACATACAGAGCTCACACAATAGTCCTAATTCATAAATTTGTGAATATTGTTTCAAAATAATCACCCTCGGAATCCCTTTAATACATTTAATTGTCGTCTATATTTTCTGGAAGATATTTGTATAGCAATAAACATTTCCAACTACCCTAATGACAGCTCGTTGAATTCACATTAAAAGCTATAATTTGTTTGATGCAATTTCTTTCTTGTGAGATAATAAATATGTAATTAGTTTTTGTGTCTGTTACACGCCATATAATGCGAATTCGATGCGCTTAAAAGAGAGTATTATATGAATGAAATACAAAACAAATAATGTATGGATATCATTTATAATTAAGTCCAGAACGTCAACAAATATTAACTTAGGCAATATACTTGCTATTTTCGTCACTTAAAGGTAGTCATATATGTTTATAAGCAGGCCAATTATCAAACAAAAAGAGCTCAAAAGTATGTACATATGACTATAAAACATGATGAATAAAGTTTAAAAATTAAAACAGCTGAAATTCAGTTCGCAAAGATTTAACATTAGCAGCAGATGAACACAGTGAGGATAATACATTATTAAAAACTCAGACTTGTAATCTGAACAAAGGAAATGATCATAAACATATGTGCCGCGCTCTGTGAAAAGGGGGTTTAATGCATGTGCGTAAAATGCCAGGGACGACACAGCATTATAATGGCTAAGTCCGTTATTGTAATTATGATACATGTATGCTTTGTATGCGTATGTTCTTGTCAAGCTACGAAGCGTTTATGTGTAATTTTATTGGCGCACTTATTCATATAATTGAGCCTCGCTCTGTGAAAAGGGGGATTTATGCATGTGCGTAAAGTGTAGTCCCAGATTAGCATGTGCAGTCCGTACAGGTTAATCAGGGATGACACCTTCCGCTTTTATGATATGTTTCGTTCAAAAGAAGTCTCTTCTTAGCAAAAATCCAGTTAAGCCGGAAAGTGTCGTACCTGATTAGCATATGTGGACTGCACAGGCTAATCTGGGACGACACTTTACGCACAATCATTAAACCCCGTTTTCACAGAGCGAGGCTCATATTTATTCTTATAATGACCGCACTTAATATTAGACAACACAATAAGAGGGGCAAATAGAAAAACAAACAAAGATACATACCGGTAGTTTATGGAAGGGACCGATATAAAAGGCAAATGGATAAATAGGACACTACGGGTGATGTAAAAGCAAGTGAGCCTTGCTCTGTAAAAAGGTGTTCAATGCATGTGCGTAAAGTGTCGTCCCAGATAAGCCTGTGCAGTCAGCACAGGCTTTCCAGGGACGAAACTTCCCATATGAACTGGATTTTTGCTAAGAAGAGACTTTCTTTAAACGAACACTATCATTAAAGCGGAAAGTGTCGTCCCTGATTAGCCTTTGCGGACTGCACATGTTAATATGGGACTACACTTAACGCACATTCATTAATCCTCCTTTTTAACAGAGCGAGGCTCAATTAAATAAATAAGTGCGTCAATTAAATAACAAATAATAGATTCGTAGCTTGACAAGAACATACGCATACAAAGCATATCCTAATGACAAGAACAGACTTAGCCAGAATAAAGCTGTCAACTTTAACACATCTCAAAGT
This sequence comes from Dreissena rostriformis, assembly GCA_007657795.1. NCBI lineage: Eukaryota > Metazoa > Mollusca > Bivalvia > Myida > Dreissenidae > Dreissena > Dreissena rostriformis. The sequence continues at coordinate 68,285 of VMBQ01004066.1, forward strand.
AATCACGCATGTTTTTCCCTCGAAAATTGAACTTCGGAGTCTTGCAATCTACTGCGTTCAGTGGCATATGTGATTTTATGGTGAGAAAGTAGAGCATTGTCAGAACCAGTAGTGATGACAAGTGTAAAATTAAATATTTAACATATACGCTTGACATATTCTTATACATACGTATATATTTAGTATTCACTGTTTGGCAACAAGACCATTGCATTAAATAGAGGATCATATGCTTTTACTAGCTTTCTAATCTTCTTGCGCTGCCGAAACTACACTTTGTGCATATTTTAAAGACCCTTCTTTCATGTCTGTATTCGTGTGGGGGGTAACATTTTACTTGTGCTCGTGTAACCATATTAGTATCCCGTTGTTCGGACATGTAAACCCCTGTATATACAAATTCATATTTTGAAAACATGTAGTGATATAATTACATGTCTAGATGAAATAAAAAAGTTAACAAATTTCAAGTGAATTAATCATTCAAAATTTGACATCTGTCTTATCAAAGTTACACATGGTTCAATATTTGATAAATGTATAATCCATGTTAAATGTTATTTTAAGGTTAGACAATTAAGACAATTCAACTTATTATAATGACACATGTACTTTCAAGATCATGTAAGTGTAATTTCTGCCAGTGTCATACTATTTAATGATTAAAATTAAGATGTCTGCTCATTCGACACATTTTGGACGGACGATAAATTAATTAAGAAAAGGTGCGAAAAACACGTTATTTTTTACCAAATTACGATCACGTTGAGTAAACAGTCAGTCAAATTGCAATCAAACAAGAACTGGCACATTCACTTACTCACTTAATACATGCGCTAATTGCATGTCACCGGCTGACCAATCAAAACGCGTCTTTCTGAACAGAACAGAACAGAACTTTTATTTTCACCCAAGTATATAACATTTACAATAAGGACAATATAACAAAGTACAATTTTTATAACAATATTGTGACTTCCGATAATTTAGCAACAACAGCACATATTATACAGCGAGGGTGGGGGTATTCAGAAGGCGCTAAAACGCATACGAGAAAACGCAGACGATAAAGATACGTTGAAAAATGCATACGATATAAACAAAGAATGAAAATGCAGACGGGATACTGCAGGTTTCATAAAATTGATTTAAATCATTTATAACACATTGATAAGATGTCCGACATTTGTAAATATGATATTTCGTTATCGATCTTACCGATAGTTGGAAAAATAATTAAAACGGGAGAAACTCCGCGTGTAATGTAATACGGGTGTAATGCTTCGTTTTTTTGTGTGTCAAAATGGCGTATACATTAATAAACAGGAAATATATATATATGAATTTCTGCGTGTTTTTTTTAAATAAAATGACACGTTTGTCAAACCTTAAATATATCGTGTTTACCTAAATATTCATAAATGAATCATTAGTCTGTTTATTTGCAACTCCATACTTATATTTGTGTCGGGTTAAAAATAATACACGTTTAAAAAACATATTTTTTAAAAATTAATATGAGTTATTATTACCTTGCTTATTTCACGGCGCTGTGTGATTTCTTTGAGTCTGCGTTTTTCTTCTAATTACATATCGAATGCGAGAAAACGCAGACCATATAGATATCGTTGAACAATGCAGACAGCATGAACAAAGAAGGAAACTGCAGACGGGATATCGGTTTCATAACATGGATTTAAAAAATAAATTATTAATTAAACATTGATTGGTTGCCCTACACGTGTGCATCTTATACTTTAGCAATGATTATCATTTTAAAAGCGTGGGGATATTGTATTGATCTCCGCTTTCTGTCCGTCTGTCCTGGCCACTATCTCCTCCTACACTATAAGCACTAGAACCGAGAAACTTACACACTTGGTAGCTATGAGCGTATGTGCGACGGTGACGGTGACGGAATTTTGATCTGACCCCTGGGTCAAAAGTTATGTGTAAATACATGGGTAAAATGGATAAAAAAACTCATTTTACGAACAATATGCGACGCACATGATAATAACGTTTGACCCAAGGGCAGATCAAAATTCCGAATAGTGCACCGTCGCACATATGCCCATAGCTACCACGTGTGTAACTTTCAAGGTTCTAGTGCTTATAGTGTAGGAGGAGATAGTGGAGAATGGGGGTTGGGGTGGGCCGGGTCAGAGATTTTCACTCATTTTTTATGTTATTTTACATTAACTTCTTCATTTCTACACCGATTTACTTCAAAATGATACTGGATATCTCTTATAACAATACTGTCAATCTCAACTTTGCATGGCCCCATTACCAACCCTGTGCCACTAGACCACGCCCACCCAAAATTGTGTTTTAACATAAATTCTTCATTTATTCACCAATTGACTTCACATTTATACTGAACATCTCTTATAACAACACGGTCTATCTCGACCATCCATGTCCACAATACCCACCCCCGGGCCCCACCAACATAGGCCTTGCCCACCCAAAATTGCCTTTTAATATAACATCTATGCGGCGTGGGGATACGCGTCGGCCTCTGCCGCGGAAGCTCTAGTATTAGCCTATGTTATCGATCTTACCGATAGTTTGCAAACAAGAAGATATTTAACACGGGAGAAAGTTAACAAGTCCGCGTGTTATGTTATACGGGTGTAATGGTTCGTTTTATGTTTGGTAGTGGCGTATTAACTTTGCAAATTAATACTTATAATTTTAATGTTTTACACATAATAGTTATTAGCGTATGTCATCGAACTTACCGACAGTTTAGAAGAAAATTAGAACTTGCTAAATTGTAAACGTCCGAGTGTAATGTTATACGGGTGTTATACTTTGTTTTATGTTTGGAAATGAAATATTTAATTTGCAAATAAATACATATTTTTTGTTGTTTTACAAATAATGCACGTAAAACAAATAAAAAATATTTGCTTAACTTATTATGAATGCTAATTTCCTTGATGATTTCACGGCGCTGTTTGATTTTGTTGCGTCTGCGTTTTTGTTCTATTTACATATTGTATGTCTTAAACCGCAGACCATATAGATAACATCGTTTATCAATCGGTTGACAAAGAACGCGAATCGTTAGTCACAATTTAACGTCGTTTCATTCGAAAACGACACAGCTCCAAATGAATCCAAATCTCGTTCCGGTTCAAATGCATACATGTAGATACAGCCTACAGCTAATTAATCTCAATTGTATACTACGATCGATGTAGCCCGGGTACGGAAAATACGCTTAAAGGCAACCGGTCAATTTAGACAGTACCCGAGTTTTATTCCCACACAGAATCTGATGTCGTAAAACATTGCGAAGCAAAATTCTCTTTGAACAGAACCTGCCTCGACATGCTTTTTTGAGTACGAGTTTCGAAAATATAGAAGCCATTTTACAGAATACAGTCATAAATATGAACACAATTAATTTGGAAAATGAGCCGACAACGACCACTTGAGCGTTAGTATTTTCGGGTACGTTTTAGTATAATATCCGTACCCGGGTTATATTGTATTATACTTAAAAGTGCCCGGGGTACCTTTAAAAAGTACCCGAGCCAACAATTACCAATCGATCGCTAATTGTTCTTATTATGTTTCAAACAAACATAAACAAGAACTATGTTATTTGCGAGAGACGCATATATTGTGGCCGCATGTGCACAAAGTTTCAAGACAAACTTGTATTTTATAAAGCTAGTACACTTATACAAAACTTCTTATCCACACTGTCAAGTATAAGTGATGCGCATGTACTCATATTTGCATTGTGTACATAAATGCAAGCTCGGGTACAAGCTGTAATAAATATTCCGTAAATTTTGACTGATTCAAACTTAAAAATTACGGTTTGAAAGTAAACCGCATTACGATAAAGCATAAATACNTTTTTGTTTGTTTGCTATATAGGCAAAGGAGGGATGTAAGGGAATCTATGTTGTTGTTTTTTTTTGTGGAGAAATCAAATGCTTTCGCCAAGACATTGATTAAAGAAAAAGCGGTCCTAATAATAGTTATAATTATTGATCGTCGTGACGGTTTGTCCTAGTATTACATAATTCATTGCTCAATATCATAAAGGAGCTGTTAATCCGATAATAACACCCATAAAACTTGACAATGGCAGTAAAAACACCGTCTGTAACACTTACACGCTTCAGTGATTTCAATTTGCACTCTGCACTGTAGGTCGCTTACATCGTCGTAAATCAATATTTACAACTGACAGACGCTGACCGCTTATGCTCGGGCGAGTGCTTTCGACTGGCAGTACATTTTCGGATAAGATTTTACCAATTATTTGAAATTCGCCACTTAACAAAAATTTGAGCCACTTTAAAAGAATAAGAGCCATTAACGACAGTGACGATCAACAGCGAAACCCCTGGTAACGTCGCAGAAAACTATATTTATTGCAGTAAATGATGACTTTTACTAGTGGACAAAGAACCCGGGTGCCTCTTCGAATTCATATCTGATTACTAACCATGCAGAAATATAAAAACAAAAAGTGAAATTGCTACTGACGAGTGTGGAACGAAAAAAATTGTGTACGAAATACACAAAAACATTTGACGCAGGTACAACACAAATTATTAATAAATCTGCGAACACATGCGTGCTGTACATCATAAAAACTGGAATAACAAACCTGGAATGCCTATTGTTTGCAGGAATGGCTCGCCAGGCCGACATGCTGACGGAAATGTGCTGAGCAAATTCGCCAGTTTTTATTCGCGAAAATGTCACTTCCGAGATCTCTTTCTATGGGATACCAAAGGGGTCGAAACTTTAACTTCTGGTCGAGCAGGAAAAAATGCTGCTCGAGAAGCATTTAAATATTGCTGCTCGAGCAGCATTTTTTCTGCTCAAGCAGAAAGTTAAAGTTTCGACCCCTTTGGTGCGCCATATCTTTCTGCGTCATTCCTGCTCGTAGCAGCCATTCCCTGCAGTTCTTCATATCCTTGATTGGTAATCGGTAAAATTTTACATCTTTTCCCCTACCAGCTACGTGTTTGCATCCTTTCACTAAGCACGAGGTCGGCATTTTGTTGGCGACTTCACCAGTTACGATCAAATATCCGCCATTTTCCGTCGCAATGTTCTGTTTTTTGTTACCATTAATAGTATATGACTACATCATTTTGTACATGTATCTACCAGCACTTGATTGGTCAGTCGATAAATGTTCGGATCCTAACTCGCGGCTTCCCGTGGAATTCCGTTGGAATTCGGTATGAAATAGGCTATGCGACATATCCATATACATATCATTCGGGTGTGCTGTTGGTGCAACTGTAAAAGAACGGTCACCACTGAAGCAACAACTAAACGAATTATGAAAATTTCATAATCGGTGATTTGTAGTACAATTATTGGCTATTAAAGAACCATAGTGAATGTTGTATATTCGTCCTATACATCAAACCTAGCCCACAAGGACATGGGAAATTTTTATCCACACGGGTAATTTCCATACTGAATTTTAATGTTCTCAGACGTAGGTACACGTCAAACGAATCACTGAAACACGCAAAGCTGCGCTATGTTGCAAAAGGCACATGGTCGTTAAAGGGAGCAGAACGGCGTAGTAACCATTATTGTGCGAGGTAAGGAACTATAGGACGACAGTACGGGTGCTACGTACTTGGATAGGAATGACGTCATCGTTAGCGTCCGCGTTATGCTCTAGTTAAGATTAACGTGCAGCCTATCTATATCATTGTTTCTACTTCATGTATTCAGTTTTAACTTCAAACATGTGTTCGTGGTCATTTTGTGGGTTTTATGACCAAGTTCCTTAACTCTGAACTGCGATTTAGCAGAATTATGCCCGTTTAGTACTAAGAAAATTGGTTAAGGGGTGTTGCGGCAGTTTATTTAACCGAGGATATTTTTATGGCAACACCGATGCTATTATCACAACCCAATAGTTTTGTTATCTGAATCATCACACATTTATGACCGAGAAGGTTCATAATAGGTACTCAGTGGTTCGATCCCAGGTGCGGTTAACTTTTTTTTATTCTTTTGTTCTTTCTTTTATTTCACTATTGTTTTTTTCCTGGAGCTCTTTAGTCCTGTTGTTTACATTTATCAATTTAAAGCATTTAATCACAAACTCCAAAACATGCCGAAATCTGTCAACAAGTCCCTGTTATGGATGATTAAGGTCGAGTTTGATACTGTATGGTCTTATGTTTGTGATTAAATATTGTATTAGTGTTGTGTTTTAGTAAGCCGTTGTGATCCCAATTAAGATTGTAAACAATCTATAATGTTTATGCATATCTCTAACAGTCTATGTACCGGTACTTGGGTTTCGCCTAATTGCTGTATTTTAGGAAATTTGACATAGACGGTAGGGATAGTTGAACAAAAAAATCTCTGTTAAAAGTGCGGTGACCCCCCTTTTTTATTTTTGTTTTATGATAACAATACGTAGATGAACATATTTGAGCAGTTTCGCAAAAAGTTATTAGATAGAACTTTTTTAACTTCCATTTTTGTGTTAAAATAGTAAAAAAAATACGTTTTTTTGGGTGACATAAAAATTATAAAAATTAAAATTTCTTAAAATTTAACTTGTGTTCTCCATTTTTTGGTAGTTTGTGGTTTAATTAAATGGTATATGATATATATTAGCTTATATAATATCAATATGTTGCCAATTTCATAGGTTATTAATCATTTTTATGCAATTAGAGATTTTTCAGTTTTAATGAAAAAGTACATGTTATATAATGGTGAATAAAATCAAAACAAGGCCGGTGACCCTATGTTTTTATTTCATTTTTCATATAGTATTTGTATGTAGTACTTGAATATAAATTTTGAGCAAAAGTTATTAGATGGAAAAAAATCAGCAAAACTGCAGCAACACCCCTTAAGGTAAACGCGCAACACCACTGTTTGTATCTAAGTATTCAGTTGAAACTTCACATATGTGATTCGGGGTAATTATGTGAATTTTCTGACCAAGTTCATAACTCTGACCGGCAATTGAGCAGAATAATGCCCTTTTAGTACTTTGAAAATGTGCTAAGGTAAACGTGCAAAATCTTCATATCGCTGTTTCTACTGCAGGTATTCAATTTAAACTTCACACGTGTGATCGGGGCAATGTAGCAGAATTATGCCCCTTTTAGTGAAAACGTATCGTATTGGCGCTCTTACTTTGACGTTCTGGCGTGTTGGAGCGTTTTAAGTGCGTCCTTACGCCAAAACGACAAATACCTTTATTTATCAACTTAGCGCCATGATGTTTCGTTGAAGTGTGTCGGCGTGCTAATGCTCCTAACGCACCAATACGCAAGAAAGATATGATAGAAATAAGCCTAAAACCAATGTTTTCAAAGCACTACATACAGAATAATAGAATATAAATTATCTCTGAAGTTCACGATAAAATTTAATAGTTGTTGTTTTAAGTTCAGCCCAATCTTTTGGTCCGTTCAAAATAATAAACGTGTGAATATTTTTAGTGTAAAGTGTTTGCCATTCCATGTGCACATATATATGAAACCAACTAATGTCGTACTGAAATTCTGGATTATAAAGGTCAGCGGACTTGAGAAATCGTTACTGATAAGATATACTTTCTGTTTATGTAGACGCGATTCAACACCTGTCTTACTTTCATTCAAGCTCTGAACATGCAAATGTAAACAATCATCGTCGTGTGCGTGTCTGCATTGTGTCTGCAGACGACATTTTGTGACGTCTCAAGTGACATCATCAGCGCGCTAAAAGACGAGATCGAATTAATGAAAGCTAGAATATCGCAGCTGGAAGAAAATGCCGATCGCGAAAAAGAGATTCATGATCAAGAAAGGAAACAAACAGAGGACCAGTTCAAAGCACAGTCCTCCGTTATACAAACGTTACTGACGAATATCCCACGCGCCGCAGAACCTTGCAGAAATACAACCGATTTAGACAGTAAGCAAGTGTTATGTACACATACATTTTAGTATTTATTTGTTCTTCGTCATTAGGTTAAACCTATTTATTTTAGCACGATTGCATCGAAAGCCGTAGGCTTATATAAACGCTCTCGAGTCCGTTTCCTGGGACTATAACCAGTACTTGGTGTCTTTGAGGGAGTTCAAAGGAAGGCTCCCAGTGGGGTTCGAACCAATGACCTCCTGATCGCTAGGCGGACACCATATCCACTACGCCACGGCGATATTCGTCATTAAACACTAGAAACAAAATATCTTTTAGTTTAAAATTCGCCACTTTCCGCTATATATTTCACTTTCCGTGTGAGCTGTATATAATGCACTAATGAATATGCTAATAAGTATTGACGTAGAACAAACAGCTGTTTAAGGCTCCAATAATTCGAATTTTTGATATCATAATATGTTTTCAAAATAGTTAAAATCCGCCATATAATATCAACAGTTATTTTTTATATTAAGAAATGTAAAACAATAAAAACGTATACGTGCATCACATGAATATTACACTCTTACTGATTCTTATGTTTGAAAAAAAAAGTAAAATGTTTGAAATCAACGTTAGTGTTTTTTTACTTTACGTGGACCTGTACATGTATTGCGAGATGAGCATAACTAGCATTACTACCAGCATGATGAAATGTCTATGTAAAATGTTGGTCATTGTATATACCTCACGTGAAACTCATAAAGATACATGCGAGCATTCTCTATGCTTATGAACGTTTGATATGCGGTTTATTATAGTTTTTGCGCGTCAAACGTCGTGTATTCGTCTGACAAATCGTGAAAATACCACGCGTCTTAAAGATAAGTTAATACAAATTCATAAACAATATCAATATATTACCGTAGCCTCATTAGGGTTTACAATTAAACAAGAATTTGTGTATGCCTCGTTCTGGGAAAATTGGGTTAAAGTGTCGTCTCCGATTAGCCTGTGCGAATAACATACGCATAGATTAGATTTGCGTGTAGAAGAGACTTCCAGTACACGAAAATTCCATAAAAGCTGAAAGTGTTGCCCCTGATTCACGTGAACGGACTTCACAGGCTAATCATGCACAAAGCCCATATATTGGCAACAACTCACACAAACAATTCCGCAATATTCCCTACCTGACAAGCCGCTTTGCTCCGCATATCGAGCTCTTTATTATATAAACGCACATTCGATTTCAGATATCCGCCATGCAGCGCTCGGGAACACTGTTGCCTTCACTGCAGTGAAGATGGCACCTCAAGAAATGGAGGTCGGTCAGCTCATAACGTTCGAAAATGTTATCTACAACAGAGGTGGCGGGTACATCCCAGAAAGAAGCACGTTCCTTGCGCCTCAAAGCGGGGTCTACATGTTCTCGATCACTCTTAGTTATCAGTCTAAGATGCACACGTCCTACGCACAGCTAGATCACAACAAATACGCCATAGCATGGTTTCATTGCGGCGCTGGCATTTCGGAAAGCGGAAGTCAAACCGTTGTCATTGAAGTAATAACTTGCTTATTTTCGTGTGTTTTTTTTTTCAATAGTAACCTTAACCTAATCATTAATACCGCGCTTGCGATACATCGAGGGGTGAACGGAAGACTGTTGTTGCTCATATTAAATAAAGAAGGAGATACGACAGTTTTCCGTTCAGCCCTCGACATGTAGGTTTCCAAAGGCAATGCATTATAATTGTTTGTTTATACAAAAACTTCGTCTGTTTCATCTGTTCATAATTATTACAGGTTCAAGCTGGTGATTGGATTTGGGTACGAGCCGTTACACATTCCAGGGAGGTGATCTCTGGAAATATGCTAAGTTTATTTTCGGGCGTGCTTTTGATGCCACTGTAAAAGAACGGTCACTACTGAAGCAACAGCAAAAAGAATTATGAACATTTTGTAATCGGTGCTTCGTCTAATAAACCAAACTAAACCAACAAGTACATGGGTGATTTTATTGGCGCAAAGGTGTTTTCCATTTTGCATTGTTATGTACTCAATCGTAGGTATATGTCAAACGTATCACTGAAACACGCGAATCTAAGCCATGTTGACGAAACGCACATGGTCGTAATTGGGAACAGGATGGCGTAGTGGCTTTTAGTGTGTAAGGTTATGAACTATCGGGTAACAATATAGGCGCTGCGTTCCTCAAACGGAACGATGTGTAAGCTATGACGTAGTAAGAACATAGACATGAACAAGTGGGGAACAATTTGACGTAGAAAGCGTATGGTTAGGATCTAGTGTGGCTCGATATAGAATAGTTAGTGAATATTTGTTTAGGTATTGATGGGGATTGGTACAGCGTAGAAAGTACACGGTAATTGGGGAAATCAATTTGACGGAGTAAGTGGACGATAATTTAAGAGTGTTGACTGACATGACGATGTTAGTATATGGTACGAAACGTGGGCTCAGTATGGATTAGTATGTGCGTACGGAAAGGAGCCTCGTTCTGGGAAAACTGGGCGCATTGCATTGCGTTTAAAGTGTATTCCCATATAAGCCTGTGCAGTCCACACAGTCTTATCGAGGACGACACTGTCCGCTTTTATGAAATTTTTCGTTTAATTATAGTGTCTTCTAAACAAAAATCTAGTCTAGGCGGAGAGTGTTGTCCCTGATAAGCCTGTGTAGACTGCACAGGCTAATCTGAGGCGACAATTTACACACATGCATTAAGCGTACATTTCCCAGAATGAGGCTTAAATGGTAGGGACCGGCATGATGCCAAACGCAGTGGGAAAGTCGGTGGGGACTTCATTTGGGAATAGGAAAGATATTACGTAGCAGGCCCGTGCGGATGTGGCGTTATGAGTGCGTGGACAGAAAGGAGTGTTGGCCGATATGATAAGTTTAATCATATGAAATTTGTGGGTTATACGAGTTTGCACAAATACTAATAATGTATTATTTGCTTAACAGATAATTTGTGTCAAATATATCTTACACACAAGAGGTCTAATACAATATATCGTTTATTTCACGTCCGAATGTATGCAAAAACTAATCAATTGTAAGAAATATTCATGCAATACTGTAGGTGAAATGCAATTATTAAAATGGACCTTTTCACAGAGTTTGGCATGTATTAAAATGTGTCATTAAATGCTTTAAACTTATAAATGTACACATTGGAACTAAAAAGCTCCAGTAAAAAAAACACGAATAAATTTAAAGAAAGAAAGAAAAGTAATCCACAACTGGACTCAAAAAACTGACCCCAGGAGTAAACATTTAACGCTTAGACCACTCGACCATCCTTGTTCATACAGCGAGAAGTGTATTTTATACTTAATATAAGTTCTCCTCGTAGTGCCACAAAATAAAAGGATAACAACAGAACTCTCCACATTATTTAATCGTTTCGCGTTGCAACGCTTTATAATGTTCGGGTTTTAAATCGTCAAAATATGCATATAATGGATATTTGTGAGGATGGTAAATGTTCAGTATTACTGTTTCCTTGCAAATATCATAAGTACAACGAAAATTTGCGAACCGGAAACATTTGTTTTTATTTTGCTAATCTAACAAAACGTGAAAAGGTCACTTTAAGGTCTTTGAACTGTAATGAACTCCTTGTCGCCCTTTTCGTAAATGACTGTCACTCCGAACGTTTCACGTGTATGGGCGTGAAATAACAATACTTTTGTCAAAATTAAAAACAGATTGCTGCCCCATATAAAGCGACGGTCGTTATGAAAAGCCTTTAATATTTATAGAGGTATAGCGTTAGTTTTTCGGCCTGGGGCGAAGCCCCTATGCCATAGTACTGATACCAATTTCTGAGTCTAGCCGACTTGGTTGGCTGCCAAAACCAAATTTGGGAAACTCCGATTTACCACTTAATTCATGCGCAATAAAAGTAGTTCTTCCCTAAATACAGAACATCACTATATAGCATGACAGTGTCATAAAAAGTGTAAAAAAATATTATTTAAGCAAAATTGTTAAGCATTGGCTACGATATAGTTTTTATTGTTTACATATTCATGCGAGAATAGGGCCCGTAAGTCTCGTTTACTTTCACTTTCGTTTTTTAACTTCCGGGTACAACGGCTATATCGATGAAATGGATTTTTGCTTTGCGTTTGGTTGTGCGCACAGGACTCGGGGAAAAGGATCCTTTAGTCTTTTCATGTCCCACATAAAGCAAAAGGAGAATAAGGAATCCGTTGATACATGCAGGTATAGTGATTTTACTTACACAATAACAGGTCAGAAGGGTTAGCATTCGATACAAATGTTATCATAAAATAGTTTTTTTTATAAATTTTGAGAAAGGGAAGGAAGAACAGAAAATGGAAGTTCATATCTTTGTTACTTTTATTCTTTTAAGCATTGGATTAAAGTTTACATTTAGGTCGGCGTTTCGTTAATACTAAATTTAGATTTTTATGACTCCTTCGCTCTCGTATGGTATGAAATACGTATCTCGTGTAACGTCATTTCATTTAAAATCTGGATTTGTTATCGCCTCTTGTCCGTCGTATGTTGTGCGTCGTCAACATTTGCCTTGTTAACACTGAAGAGGCCACATTTTTTTCCAATCTTCATGAAACATGGTCACAAGATTTGTAATACTGATATCTGTGCTCAGTTCGAAAATGATTCCGTCCGTTTAAAAACATGGCTGCTAGGGGGTGGGGCATTTTTCCTTATATGGCTATAGTAGAACCTTGTTAACTCTTTACAAGTCACATTTGCAGTCCATTCTTCACCAAACTTGGCAATGTACATGTAATTTGTTCTTATTATCTCGGCTTGATTTCAAAAACTGTTCCGGTAACTCGAAAACATGGCAATCCGGGGGCGGGGTGGGGGGCTAATTGCCACATTTATTGGCAAATATACATTAAATTTGGTCAGGACATTTGTCCCAATCAACTCTGGGCTATGTGAACTAAAAAAGGTCACTAGATTAAGGAACAAAAAGCATGTTTATACCATAGAAGTCACTTTCATTGTCTAATCTGCATGAACATCAGTAAGAAAATTTGTTCTAACGATATCTCAGCTGAGTTAAAAAAATAACAATCGGTCAAGAACTCAAGCTATTTCAGCATAATAAAAATCAAAACCAATAAGGCGGTCATTACCCCGAGCTATTTCAGCATAATTAAAATCCAAGCCATTTTGGTGGTCAAGACCCCGAGGTATTTCAGCATAATTAAAATCCAAGCCAGTTTGGTGGTTATGACCCCGAGCTATTTCAGCAAAATTACAATCCAAGCAAGTTAGGTGGTCGAGACCCCCAGCTATTTCAGCATAATTAAAATCCAAGCCAGTTTGGTCGTCATGACCCCAAGCTTTTTCAGCATAATTACAATCCCAGCAAGTTAAGTGGTCGAGACCCCCAGCTATTTCAGCATAAATAAAATCCAAGCCAGTTTGGTGGTCGAGACCCTGAGCTATTTCAGCATAATTAACATCCAAGCCAGTTTGGTGGATAAGACCCTGAGCTATTTCAGCATAATTAAAATCCAAGCCAGTTTGGTGGATAAGACCCCGAGCTATTTCAGCATAATCAAAATCTAAGCCAGTTTGGTGGTCAAGATCCTGAACTATTTCAGCATAATTAAAATCAAAACCAGTTTGGTGGTCTAGATCCCGAGTTATTTCAGCATAATTACTGGTAAAATCCAAGCCAGTTTGGTGGTCGAGACCCCAATCTATTTCAGCACAATTAAAATCCAAGCCAGATTGGTTGTCACGACCCCGAGCTATTTCAGCATTATTAAAGTCCAAGCCAGTTGGGGGGTCAAGAACCCGAGCTATTTCGGCATAATTAAAATCCAAGCCAGTTAGGTTGTCAACATCCCGAACTATTTCAACATAACTAAAATCAAAGCCAGTTTGGTGGTC
>VMBQ01004067.1:0-17974 GCA_007657795.1 Dreissena rostriformis
TTCTCCTTAAACCTTAGGTGCTTTATGAATACCGGCCCTGGAAACCGTTTGTTCTTATCTTTTTATACTTTTTAATACATGCCATTTTTTTTGGTAAACATACTATAAGTTGTCAACGTCATTTAGTTTCTGCGTATTGACGTTGCCGATGTCACATCATTAAGACGACGTTATTTCATCGTTTGACGATTTGCGCTCCAATGTATACAATTAATAATCAACAAAAACATATTTTTTATATAAATTTCTTGTTAACTCATTTAACATGTCAAGAACCAAATACACACAGTTATGGTACATAGAAACATGAACTCCAAACCCTTTCTGGAGCAAGGCATATGTTGTCTTGAAAGGACTGACGTACAAATGGACGAACTACTTTGAACAAGTATAGTTGTCTCTCCAACGATATCCCGCCGGGATGCATTACATGTGACAGCTCATCACCGAATGTGTAACCAGAGTAACGAAGTATTCTGAGCTGTATCTCGTCCTTATCTCGGCCTCGCCTCACCGTAACGGCGCCGGGTGTGGATGAGTAAATCTGAAGTTCTGATACGGCCTGCAATAAGAATGAAAAGGTCATTGTATTTATTCTCAAAAGCTGTACACGTGTGTGCATATTGTTAACTTCATACTATACCCAGTTATTTTCCAGTCCGGTCAAGCTCGATCGAACGTACGCACTCACATATACTAGACCATTATTACTGCTATATCAAATTTGCCGCAAGAGGGCTTGACAAAATTAGTATGATTTTCTTAATGTTTGTTTTAGTAGGCGTTACTTCTTTTTGGTGGGAGAATTTAACAGAAAAGTGTGAATATGCATCGATACATTGCGAATCAACAACTCATATCAATTTGAGCACCAACTTCAAGTTCAATATTAAACTTTTCACATACGATATGCACATGTTGTTTTAAAAACATGCTGAAAAGCACGTGCTATCTGTATATGTATCAATTGATTTCGTGTATTTCCCAGTGTCGTGTTCCCGGACTTTATCCGATGCCAGTATTGTATGATTTTGTCTGTTATCCGGTGCCCGTGAAATCAATATGCGACCCTTTAAAAACGCAAATGCTAACGTTTTTTATGTTGCCTGTAATTTCCTATGATTTTATTATAAATATGAATAATTCTTACAACATTGTAAAGTAGTACTAGTATATGGTTTTTATCTCCAGTTACAAAAAAGCAAATATTTAAAACTATTTCATGACTATGAGATAGGTATGGTTCATTTGTTTTCGTTCGTGTTGATAACATATTTTATTTTCATATCGAATTTTGAAGTAAGCAATAAGCTGAAATACCATAATGTTCCGTGAGAAATAGCATGTGGCATACTTGCGCGATTTTGTACCATTTTTACTTCCAATACTAGGCACATCCTACATTTCGCCTTGTTTATTTTCAGATATGATCCGGTTCCGTTTCGCGTATTAGCCGGAAATGTACACAAGTTTACGGTATTTACGGTATTTTCCGTATTGGTTATGCGCCGTGAATAAACAATTGCGACGTGTCACGTGCAAGATGAGGTCATTTAAAGGTAAAGATCGCAGTCGGTATTTGAAATGTGTGAATATTCCTCATACATTCATAAAATGAGTAAGACGTTCGTATCAGGTTTTTTTTACGTGCATGATGGGACCCCGAGATACAATTTGCATTATTCATCAACCTACGATAAGGAAATAGTAACTGCACTGACTATGGGGGCCAACAATGATTCTTTAGTTTGCTTATTGTTTTAGACATTACGACTTTTTCAAAGTTTATTTCAGTCATATCACAGCAGTCAGGGTAACTACGCACAGTTTTTTTTTGGTTAGCTGATTTACCAGTACATAGTAAAAATACACATTGTTGTGACAGTAACTGACAAACGCCTTTAGTCCGAGCTAAAGGGAGAATGACAGTAGAAATAATTCCAATACCAAACATCGCAAAGTATGCTGGCTGGGCGAGAATCGAATCCGCAACCATCGGATTTGTAGCCAGCTCTCTACCAACTGAGCTAGCCGGTCTGTTCTTAAACGCGTTTACATATAGTCAATGCTTTGCTGTGACAGTTGCGATATCGTGATTCCATCTGTAATCATTTATATGTTTCCAATTAAGTTGTTTTGTATTTAAAGTGCTTTTTTGTATCGATTCGAGTCTCATGTTGAGACTAAACGATTAAATGAAATAAAAATATATAATATGTTTCTTCACTGGAGCTTTAATAAAATATTAAAACAGTTTTGCGACTCGTGTTTTTTTTCAGTTTCATATTTATTTGATTGAGTAACAAAACACGACGAATACATGTACTTTCGGTTTAATGAATAACTATTCAGTTTGGATAATAAAACGGAAGTTTTCCATGAAAGAACAGAAACTGTTACCCTTATTAGCACAACAAAAAGTCACATATAAAAAGGAATATTATTGCAAATGTTTTATATAAATATTTGTCCGCACTGTTATACACTGTCGTGTACGGTGCCATAGAAGGGGCATGCTTGTGTTCGAATGTATGTAAACATTATATAAAAAGTGATTTAATAATTGCTTATGTTTGTCACAAACCCGATAAAATGTAATGGTAAGAAGATATCACCGATAATTTATGAGAATGACATAACCGACGCAACAAGTGATTGGTGATTAAACAAGCATTTTATGTTTGCCATGATTAGACTAAATAAATAATAATATAGAACAGAACAGAACAGATATTTTATTTGATTTGTACATAGTACATCATCATATACACATATTATTATATAACAATTTATAACATCACGTATATCAGTATAACATATATACACGGATTAATGGAAATTTCAATATAACATTACACAGCACGTAAAGACGATGATCAGTTTTCGTTAACATTTATAATTTCGTTTCTAATTTCCAAGCTTTCTTTAATATATTTTGCAAATTGAATCAATACAGATTTGTTTTCGATTTGCAATAGCTCAATAAATTTGAACATTGATGGTCGTACATAATAATGTTTCTTAATATATTTCTTACGCATATTGCTAAAACAAGGGCAAATAAGAGTGAAATGGTACTCGTCTTCAATATCGAGGGAATTACAGCATTGACAGTATCGCTCATTTCTTGCTACTCTATTTCTACTGAATCTACCAGTTTGTACTCTTAAAGAATGTGCAGATAATGTTATTCTAGTGACAAAGAATCTTAAACTACTTGGCCATACATCTAGATAAAGTTCATATGACAGAGAATCTTTACAATTTTGTAACAAATCTAATACATTACTACTTTCAACAGAACTATGCCAGTCTTGTTTATAAGTATCAATCAATCTTTGTTTAAATATATGTGGAAATGCTTTACAGTCAAGAGTATCACTATTTCTAAAGCAATCAGCAAATCCGTATGTTTCTAACAACTTTTTAACATTTGATACCCAATTAGTATAACCTTTTGAACAATCAGATATACTTTGTCGATAGATCGTTTTCATTATAATATTATCAGTATTTAACAATTTACACCAATACTTAACTATCCTAATATATCGAGTAATATATAACGGGTATCTTCCTAAATCACCATATACACCAGCGTTACAAGTACTCGTTCTGACCTTTAAACCACTTTTACGAAACTTGAGGTGTAAACGTTCTATGTCTTTAGATTTAGTGGCGCCCCATACCTCGGCAGAATAGTTCAATATTTAACCTATACAGGAATCAAAGAGCTGGCATTGTACTTTGGGTTTAATATCATATTTTCTACAATTATACATAAGTAATTGTAATGCTTTTAATGATTTACCAATTAAATGCTCTTGGTTCATAGCGAAATTGCCAGCGTAGTTAAAAATTGTACCGAGATAGTTGAAATTATCTACAGTTTCTAACAAGTTCCCATTGTAACTCCACTTCTCATTTGAAAGTACTCTGCCCCTGTTTCTAAAAACCATTACCTTGGTTTTTTGAATGTTTACCTCCTGCCCCCAACGGTTACAATAGTCATATAAACTATCTAAGCAATTTTGTAAGTCTTCTGGTGTTTTACCCAAAATTGCCATATCGTCAGCAAATAACAGTAATATTAACACAATATCGTCGAAATATAAACCTGAATCTAAATTACCTGGTAAATGTAGTTCTAGGTCTTCCACAAATAAAGAAAATAGCAGAAGCGAAATTACCTCCCCTTGACGTAATCCAACAGCGTAACTGAAAAAGTCCGAGTACGTATTACAACTGCGAACGCAAGACTAAACCTTTTCATACATATCCTTAACAATACGTAATAATTTACCTTGAATACCACATTTGTATAATTTAAGCCAAAGGCAATTTCTGTTTATACTATCAAAACAAGATTTTAAATCAATAAAACCAATATATAGACGCTGGTTATTATTTACATAGTGTTGTATGACTGAGTGAAGAACAAATATCGCATCAACAGTTGATTTCTCTTTTCTAAAACCGAATTGGACATCAGATATTACATTATTTTTTTCACAAAACGTTTCAATTCTTTTATTCAAAATAGTTGTGAAAAGTTTAGAAAAGCAACTAACTAGTGTTATTCCCCTATAATTCTGGGCATTTTTTGTATCCCCTTTCTTATGTACAGGAACGATAACTCCTTCTATCCATTTGTCAGGAAAGAAACCAGACTCTAAGATGGCATTAAATAAATCACACAGGTGAGCACACAAGATATCTATACTGTCAGTAAAATACTCATTTAAAAGGAAGTCTGGCCCTGCAGCTTTGCCTTTCTTGAGGGATTTAACAGCACATAAAACTTCGTCACCAGTAATAGGGATATTTAACTCATCAAAGGGGCAGTCATCATTATCAAAATTATTTTCTTGGCAAAATGCATTTGCTTCTGCATTATTACATACAAAGACATCGTTACATAGTGATGAGAAGTATTTACAAAAGTCATCTACAGAAACATCATTTCCAACAGATTTCTTTTTATTTTTAAAATAACTCCAAAATTGTTTCGGTTTACCAAACCTAAGTTTCTCCATTTCAGAGTATTTCTTTTTTAAGTAAGAATTCTTCTTTTTTCGTACTAATAATTTGTATTCTTTTTTACATTTACAAAAGTATTCTCTACTCTCGTTACTTTTATCTAAAAACAAACCTTTATTTTGAAAATGTGAACAGGAATTTTAGTGTATGCTTTTCTGTGGTTTATAGGAAAATGTCAGTGTCTTAAAATTGGTAATTCACCGTTTTGAACAGTTAAAACATTACTGGTGAAGTATCGATTATTTTCGCGGATAAGGTGTTGCAACTTATTCCTCGTTCCTGGGTTAACATATTAAATGAAACGGATGGAAAATGGTGCCGAACTCAAATTGTTTTATATTTTCCAATGTTTATAACGTCATGACATTTTTCTCCCGGCAAATTGATAAAAAGGATTTCTAAACTGTAAACACACGTTGAAGAAGAATTTATAAAAAAAAAATCGTTTTTGTTGATAATCGATTTAATATCAACAAGTGATCACATAAATAAATAGCTTATATCTTAAATTTGAATTGATAATGTACCAACACCACCATTCTTACCAATCAAAACGTCGCATCAATAGAGTATTAAAGCTATGTAAATCTGGATAGTTCATTACGTCTTAATTTGTACGAATTCTTCGTTACGTTTTGATTTGTACGAATTGTAGTTTTATGACAATACTAGGAATCCGTATTTCATAAATTACCCAAAATGTGTTTATGGTACCCAAGATATAAAGTCCGGTTATGACGGAACATTAATCAAATGTAATAACTCATAGTGTGTGCATCGTACTTTGCGCTTTACTTTTTTATTTTATCCAGATGTCGAAGATTGCCTCCATTTTAATCTGAAGCAATGGAACTCAAGGTCTGCTTAAATGTGTTTACACTCCTACAGTGCTTGGATCTGTTACTTTGTTGTGGTCCAACTTGTCAGTGGGTTCCATGGTATAGCTGGGGTTCGTGCAGCGCAACGTGCGGTGGTGGAATTCAGTATAGAACACGAGCTCTATGCTGTCCGGGCGATTCGAATTTCAACGATTGCTACAAAAACTGCAATATGAATAGTTACAGTTTTGAAAACGGCAATTGCAACACACAATGTTACAACGGTGGATCGTTTAGACAAGGGCGTTGTGAGTGTCAAGATACAAATTATGGTGTCTGTTGTCAGGAAGGTAACACATTTTAAAGTATATTATAAATACACGTAATAAAACTAACAACTGATCAACTTAATATACAGTATAACTTTTGCGTATAATATATTGTGCTACATCGAACGGAAAGCTTTTCATGCATCAGTTAATGTATGAATCTTGGCAAGCCATTTTAATCGAAATCAACTTACACGTTTAATAGTAAAATAAAAATAATCAGAATCAATATGATTAGAAAAATTATGTGTTTTCATCATATGTATTTGGCATATATTAAAGAAATAAAATAAACAAACCTAACGTGTGTTTAACATATTACAAAACAATTGCAATTTATATTGTTGGAGATACGTCGTCAAACGTAAAATAAAAATATCCATATGTATTTGTGTCAATGATATCAGACTATATGCAATTTGCTCCAAAGATATTGTCTCAAAGCAAATGGGTGACCTATAACATCCCATAAAGCCTCAACCCATGTTGTATTATTTCATTAAGATAAATGAATACATTATTATTCTGCTTATTGTTCTTAATGTACACTATAATGTATATCACTATTCTGGTATTATCCAGTCAACGATTAAACTAAAGGTCGTGTACTGGAAAAAGGTCCGGTTAAGACAAAATCAGTATAGACAGTGTTCTTTTAAGAACACTATGTATTAACATTTAAAAACACTAGTTATTGATCATGTGTGCGTAGTCTTTTGTAATTTTGAAATATCTCTGTTGGTGCGTATTTCGATTAAACATGGAATGGAAAACAGTAATATATACAAATGCGTCATAAGGATTTACAACACACACTATTTTATTTTCAGCATGCTCTACTATCACGCAGTGTAGCAACAGAAGCTGCACCACTCAAGACAACACAGTTTGCAAACGATGCCATGAAGACAATCTGATTTTTAAGAGGTGGAATGGCGATAAAGAATGCCAACGTAAGTTTGCATTAAGCTATACGCTATATCACTTGCATACAACAATGATGTAGGTTAGAGACGTTCGGATAAGAAGTATGGTGAACATGTAGATTTGAAGTGCATATAGTCTAAAAACTATGATGAAATCGGGAATAAAATCTCGCACACTATCGTTTGTGTCACTACCGAATAAATTATTTTCTTATTGATGCAAATAGGTCATCTGATGGTGATATTTCTTGTTTACATGCTTTTTAGAAAATAAATTATGTTTTTAGTTATATAATCATATTGCAATTGGCTGTAGGATTTTCAATTCTTTGAAACCATTCAACTATTGTATGTAGCTATAGATAGATAAACAAAACAAATTTGACATTTTACAAATGTACAACCTTTTGTGGCCTCTTTTTTGAATTGCAGGACGGTGATTTTAATTTTAATTTATATGACGGTATGTTTCTAAAACCTTGATTATCATCTACGAGATGTAGTTGATGATCGTTTTGGTTTCATTGCATCCTGTCTCAAACAATTGAATTTTGGTGATCTAATTTGTATCCAACCATTGCGTAAGTAAATGGTAAATACATTCAATTGCAATCTTGATTATTGCTATTTAATTCGAGTCGTGCTGATATTAGGTTAGTTATTGTTTACAATATCATCATTTGTGAATACTTCTTGACCAAGAGTGAGATTTGGAGCTACTTAAATCCTGGTTAAACCACAATGCTTCGCCTTGACTGTTCCAAGGCGATGACCCCAGTTTCATTCATGTGTCTGTGTCTGTTGTGTACTTGTGTGTCTTGCTTGCTTTCACTTTGAGTATGTTGGTTAGGCAATGTCTTGTGTGTCTCACTTTTTGGTAATATGTTCCTTGTCGTAAATAAAAGATCGCATGGCATAATGTGTTTTATGTTGTGTAGGTGCAGCTAAAGTTTCACGTTGTATATATTAAAAAGTCGAGTTCGTCTTTTTAATTATATTTGTTGTAGTTTTGGCAAAGCTGTCTAAGCTCACTTTGACCTGGATTTCTAACGATAATTTATGCAGTTGCAACTTTGAGCGCCAATCGATTAATCATAGTTCATTAATTAAAAGAATGCAAAAACACTGCAGTTGTTTACAGTATACCAATATATGTTGCATTATTTCTGATGATTATAATTTACTTTTTTGTTTAAAATAAGCAGCCGTTAAAATAAATGTGTATGTGTATCTCAAACCTACACCCTAGAAGAAAGGATACATTTACTAAATTTTCGCAATGTTATGATCATGAAGATTTGCGCGTTTATATATTGCATTAACAATTTTATTTGTGTATCTTACCGCGGCGCGAATAAGAAGCACGATGCTTACAGAAAGGCCATGTAGAATATATAAACAGTTTGCAATATTAATAATATGTATTTTTATTATTCTACACTTGTACAAAGTAAATGGAGTATACTGGAATCACCATGGACGTCTGTCTGAACGCATGTTCATCCATGACAGTCATGCCTTAAATCGTTCTTCTACAACATTAAATATTGTTCCTACAAATATTAAGTTGTGCGTTTTCGATACTTATCATCTAGCAGTAAACATTCTTAACGTTGTACCGGGCTAATAACATCGACCTTCAATAACATCATTAGTATAGATATACATTTGTACAATATCGGCACGATCACTTCTCTGATCACAAGATCCCCATCTGTAATCTATATTATATATATATATGTATATATATATAAATTAAATAAAGAAAGAGTAATATAAATTACTTCCTTATGATAACCTGTGAAGTATGTGAGTGAGTGGTTCTTCGTTTATAACAAAACAATTAACACATTATTAAACGTCTCAAGAGGTAACGAGAGTTTCTCTCTTGATAATATCTCTTGGGTTTCAGTATTCTTACATTTGCTTCAGGTATGTGTGCATGGAACAATCACTCCTGCTGGCCTGGTACATGCGGCACCAGTGGACTGGCAAAGGATTGCCAATGTGTCGGTGGCTTTGTTAAAAGATCCACCGTGGACTANAAAACCTGTATAACCAGTTTATTCATTCACACAACGATAATAAATACATACAATATCGGCATGATCACTTCTTTGAACAGAAGGTCCTCATCTTTAATATTTGGTATGTAACATCGTCGAGTAGTCCTCTACAAAGTTTTATAAAAGTATGACACCCTGGAGTAAAAACGTGCGACGAAGTGGGAGTTCAAAAGGTTGAAAAAAGGCTTATTAAGCACAATATATAAACACATCTTTTCCTCTGAAACCACAAGGCCAAGTGAATGAACATTTCGTTAGTAATATTAAATTGCTGTCCTTTACCAGATTTGTTTAAATCATACTCATAGGGTCGAAACTGAACATACTTCGGGGTCACATTATTTATTTAGACTTATATATCTCTAAAACCACAGTGTAGTATTTGTATAACACATTACCAAGGGTGGTCAACAACAAAATGTTGAAAACCGATGCCATTTTGTCAAAACTCGCTACACCCAAGGAGTTGTATATTTTTATCAACTTGCTACTTATTTGGACAAGGGCGTCGAATGTATTCTTCGTCCCTATAGTGACAGCTCCATTGATATATAGTATATAATAGTGTCCAAGGTATCACGTCGCCGATCACCTTGGTCCTTTTGTCTTATATTATTTATCTAAATATACATGTCAAAGACGATTGTCGTTTTTGAAGAATGTGTTCCTTGTTGTATGTCGAGTGCTTTAGTGGTGTGCCATTGTGTTTGCCAATTTGCTACTTCTCATTATTAAATAACCTAACGGCTCTAATAAGATGTTTGTCCGGTGTTGCAAATGCAGTTTCACACTGTTTAAAATAGATGTCTTTATTGTATGGCAATTGATAATTTGAAATAAATTACTACCCTATGATAACGTGTGAAGTATGTAAGTGAGTGGTTCTTCGTATATAGCAAAACAATTAACACATTATTAAACGTCTCAAGAAGTGACGAGAGTTTCTCTCTTGATAATATCTCTGGGGTTTCAGTATACTTTCATATGCTTTAGGTATGTGTGCATGGAACAATCACTCCTGCTGGCCTGGTACATGCGGCACCAGTGGACTAACAAAGGACTGCCAATGTGTCGGTGGCTTTGTTAAAAGATCCACCGTGGACTACAGCTCAGCCAATGCTGGAGAAACAACATGTCAGCCTAATGCAACTGCTCAAATTTTAACATGTGATGTGGTAGTCATTGGTTCAAACGGTGAACATAAAAGAGCTTCGAACTTAAACGTGTCAACTGCGTGTGAATCTATATCTGATATGTACGGAAATTTTCAACCGACTACAGTAGAATTCAGCATGGCTTCAGAATTTTCTGTCGGCAATACATATTCCATTTTTAGACCGCCGTTCATTGTGGAAGAGAACTTTGGCATTAGTGACACTTCTATATACATCAAGATCAAATCGGTGGAAGGTAAATTTGAATATATGATGCATTTTAATAATTAACAAGTCCAGATAGTGTCTACAAACATACATTTTGTGATAATATTCAAATGACTGTAATAACATGTATCGTAATTGTTACATTCTAGGTGCGTTTGTCTTTGCATCAGCACACCATCTGTTGATTGACATGACATCAAGTACAAGCGTTGCACAGATTCATCGTGACTCGCGGAATATATCCGTAAAAGACTCGAAGTATTATCTAAGAAATGGGGAGGCGTAAGATAGTTTATATTTTAAATACATTTTATTTTAATTGTAGATGTTTATTATTTCATATCTTCAAAGACTCTGAATGTTTTGTATCAATAAGTTAACGCTAACATACCAATGTCTAATTGCACAATTTTATAAATATTTATTAAAATCTAAATAACGATAATACAACTGTAATAACGTTAAAATAACCCAAGACCAACGAACAGTTACCCAAAAAAAGTGCGAATTTAAATTTATAATGGTAAAACCATTTTCAGTTTCGACAACAATTAAATAATATAACCTTAAAATGTGACATTAATTAAACAAAATGATTTTGCTTA
The DNA here is from genome assembly GCA_007657795.1 of Dreissena rostriformis. Lineage (NCBI taxonomy): Eukaryota > Metazoa > Mollusca > Bivalvia > Myida > Dreissenidae > Dreissena > Dreissena rostriformis. Next base: position 11,167 of record VMBQ01004067.1, read on the forward strand.
ATGCAGCTCATGTGTCTTTCATGATGTCAAAATATCACACATACAGTCAGTCATGGTCTTTCAGTCTTTGTTTAGACTTCGAAGCAAAGGCAGGTGGCTACTTGAAAAGCATTGATAGAAGGTTTCCAAATCCTACCCCATCTGACCCAGTTCCTTACATAAAGGTCTCGAAGCTAAGAACATTGTGTTATCGATATGACAACTCCCCACCGGAACATTGCTCCAAACTTGGCTCATGCTCCTCCGAACCTTTGATGGTTTTGAATCGGATCACAAGATCAAATGTTGCGACACTTCGGTTCAACGGATGGGAGGATCCAATCCCAAGCGGAGGCCAACTTGCCGCAGCATCTGCTATTGAAAGCTTCCATATAACTGTACATATGGTACTCCCCTCAAACGGAACAATGAAAGCTGATTATACACGCAGTGTATATTCAAGAAAGGTCAACTCTAGTGTTAATTCACTGCAGTTTAACGTGACGTCTTACTTTCCACAACTATATTGCATAACTCTTGAAGTAAAAGACATTGCAGACAACGTTCGCCGAAGTAGAAGATTTATGTTGTACGACAACATAAGCTTTATTGAGACAGCGATCGACAAGCCATTTCAATTTGTATCAGCGTCTAAGGATACCCAGTTTACATGGCAAACTCATTATAACAACATGTGTCTAAGTTGGAAAGATTATTTTGTTAACAGGTTTTATCTGGACAGAAAACTTCTAAATCCAATTGAACCAGACTCTCATGGACAAATTGTCGGTGTTTATGAGCAGACAACTGGTCTCCTTCCGTTTAGTGGTACACCGAATATTCATGGAATAATTAATTTCTTTATATCATGGAAACTCAACGACAAAGCATTTAATTCAGAACAATTTGTACCTAATTTCCAGCATCAGAATTTCTGCATTGGGCTTAACATAAGCGATGGTGAAACATACACGTTTAATGTACGCCCAGTAGATATAGTCAATAACACAATTAATGAGACCAGAGCCATCTATATTGACGGAACACCACCTTATATCAGCAACGCGAATTGGGAAATCGACAACTATGAAATAACATATCTACATCCCCTTACTGATCTGTCGATGCTCAGGTTCACGTTTGACGCGTATGATCCTCACAGCGGACTTGTTAATGTTCTTTGGAAGTTTGAAACGGAAAAGACATCAAATGAACTATATCGCGGTTATGTTGGTTATTCTGGACGAACATATAGCGTAAGTGTTTCAATAACTTCATATTGAATGTAACAAATTGTAAACATACGAAATAGATGGTTAATAACAATTTGTTAGCAAGAGGGCCAACGTATGTCTTATATTTGTCAATATTAGGTAAATATGCGAACGAGTGATATCTCATTTTGAAACTGCTCAAGACGGCAACATAGGTTACGAGATGTGACGTTTGTTGAAAAAAATAAACAATTGCGGATTGGAAAGAAAATGATTTATACAATTTATTTTGGCAGTTCTGTGTTAGTTGTCACATACAGTCATATACTTTTGTTCGTGTAGTTGTTTCAAAATTAAGCACATAGCAACACGTGAAATAAGTTAAATCTCCTTTTACATAATACTTCTTTTAATGATTTTAAAACGGTATTTACGTGAGATAATATTTATTATATCTCGATTATATACGTAACGGTATTGTAATAAATGAATGTCTAAATGGTGTTGTATGGTTAGTTATGGCGATCGGTAACACTGTTCATCATTAACAAAATGTATGTTCCCATTATTTATGTCAGTAAAATTATCTTGTTTTAGTTGAAGTGCCATGCGCAGGATGCTGCCTGTAACTGTCCTAATATCGGCCATTGTGAATTAAGCAACTTCTCTATATCAATAGACAGTGATGCAAACGACATTCATTTAGGCAAACACACCGGCAACTACTCCTTAACAATCACCGCAACCAACAGAGCTATGGTGTCTTCTTCGAAAACGTTTGTTGTGCCAATAGACATATCTGTTCCACGTGAAGGTGTTGTTTATATAAGTATGTGTTTCGATTGATAATTATATTTTCATCCGCCTTATGAACAATTCAACAATCGAGCTAGCGTTTATAGTGTTAAATATCGAGCAATCTGAAAGGAAACAAAATAAAATGAAATGATTTATGTATAATAGTTTTTTCTTTGATTTTAGATTTACTAGAACCCAATGCAACAAATGTGACTGTGCAATGGAGTGGGTTCAATGATGAAGAAAGTGGTATTCTTTTCAGTAGAGTATTCATCAGCGATCACTGTCTAGGTGTCGACGAAGTGGTATTTGGTTTCACCTCTATTCCATATAAAGAATATAAGGAAATAAATGCAACGTTTGGTAGTATTAAAATCTCAAGAGACTTTTCTGGTAACAAAATTGTGACAGTTGTTGCCTACAACGGAGCACTCGGAGCTTCCTTGCCAGTATGCTCGGTGGTCATTGAGGGATTAAAACCCTTAAGAAACACCAGAGGTTCGAATGCTTGAATGATTTTATTTATTCGGAATTATTAATCGCTATATACACAATGTTAATAAAAGTTATAAAAAAAAACACGAAAACCTTATTTACACGTTTTAACTGTGTATCATCGTACAAAGCAAATTTCGATTCATCGTGTACTGTTGTTGAAAATAAGCCTTAAACGTCTACATCACAACACGATAGCGGAAAAGCTTGGTGTTCTTGAAGTATATATTATTGGTCTGTAGAGTCGCCGGTAAAACGCACACAATTTCAAAATGATATTTTCGTATATAAAGATACAATATTATTCCCAATTTTAATTAATTCTTTAGATGACACAGAAATATGGCCAATCATATCTATTGTCGTTGGCTCATCAATTGGCGTCTTACTTGCTCTGGCTGGAATTTCGATCTTGATCCGGAGATGCTTAGTTATAAAAGGTTGTATTTTCTATCTTGTTTTAAAATTTATTTATGAAAATTGATAAACCTACGACATTTTAGTGACATGCATGAGACTGTAGATATAGTAAACGGTACGATGTCTTGAATATTGTAAAATTGCAAAGGATTTGTTAATATAGTTGTGTTTCTTTTCCTTAAGTTAATCTTAATTGTATGGACAATTTGTCGTTTACTTGAAAAAAGGTGCGGATTAAGAGTTGTATAAATATGATTAAGTCACTTTCAATACATTCGAGTCTATATTACATGCCTGTCAAAATTATAAACGTCCATAGTTCCGATACAGCTTCGATATAACGTGTATTCAGAGAGCATAAATTAAAATGACACGTTAGTTAAAGATGTACAAAGGTTTATTAATAACATTTGACGAGTCTAAACACGCATGGCTTTTTAACTAATAGTATACACGTGCATTGTAGATTTAGAGACCAATCAACAACGTCATGAACACACTCGACAGGTGTATGAGTAAGTAAAGTCAACACATACCTGTTATACCTGTATTTGTTCCCAGCGATTAGTAGGATAGAAATGCTTACTGTATGTGGCATTTATGAAACCATATCGGTTTTCATTTGTTCGATTTCAGCTTGAAGCTCTTTACGTAAAAATGTGGTTCTATTTGATTTGCATTGTTTATCTTATTATATAGGGGTAGGCCTTCTGCAACGAACTCACAGAACATGGGTACGTTTGTTTGTATTATTACATAGCATTACATTAACACGATCATTATGCAAAAACAAATCTGCCCATAAATGATAATGCAATATTAAAATAAACTTCGATTTACTTTAGACGTATTATCAATTAAAAATTGAATCGAACAGTTCAAAAAATATAAAAAATAGCACTCTATAAACAAGATTGGGTGGACAGTTAATCACAGTGTTTATGTAAATTACAGTTTATGGGCTTTTGGCATACATAATTGACCATACATTTTTTGTGTTTCGAAATAGTATTGTGTCTGCTTTACGATTTCAGATGAACATTTTTACGACAGATGTAGAACTACAGGAATGTGAGTTTCAATACATTTTCGTAAATGTTGTCATGTACCTCATATCACGAATGAGCATTCTTGTGCCTTCTAAGTACAGTATACTTTTTTCGTTCTGACCAACACAAGGTTGTTACTGTGGCATATATTTGTGCTTAACATAAACCTTTATCAACACTTACTTAGTCATTCACACTAGTTACTTCTCGTGGTAACGACATAAATAAAAACCCTGTACATGTTTCATCAGTGCCACCGTAGTTTGCTGATAGTATTGAGCTGATTATAACCAGTCTTAGTGTCAATTTGCAGTTTAAATCAAGGTTGCTACGAAATGGACAGCATGACAACTCGTGACGATATATGTTGTAAGTTTTTTTTATAAGAAATCTCATCCGCATTATTTTTCTTTAAACTTACATTTAACACAATTATCATATTTTTAACAAGACGTATCAGTTTTATCAATAAAAAACAAACTTTCATAAACAACAGTAATACATTTAATAAAATAATCACTATATATTTAAAGTTTACGCACTCTTCATACGTATTCAATTCATTTTGTATTTATATTTTTTCAGGTCCTAATGAGTAAGTATTTTCTACGATTTGATAATATGGCGGTGTCTCGAAAATTGGAAGTTAAACATATTGGAAAGTGTCATACATGTTTTAAAGTTATGACCTATGTATTTAAAATCGATACTTAATGGTTTTAACCATTCGCTACGGTTTTTAAAACATGGATGCAAGGACAGTATTTGACTTTTGCTTATTTATAGGTCAAGCACTTGTCCATCATTGGTCAATGCTGACGGACAATATTCAAGTACGTATATATAAAAGATGATATAGGGTTTAAAGGGGCTAGAATTTGGCATTTTTACGTCTAACACGGAAGTACACCGAGTGATATTTCTTACCATATATAGTGGCAACTACAACGGGTAACAATGTCCAATAACAATCTCTCGTGACATCAACATAGACGGATTCAAAACGTGTACTTCCGCTGTTATTAAAAAAATTGAAATACTAATTCGTTTAAAGACACATGCACATTAGACTAGCTTAAATTGCTGATTATCTAACACGTATTTAATCATTATAAAATATTTATTATGAAGCCAATGATTTGTTGGTAATTTTAATTGGTAAATTGCGAAATGGTCAATTATATTTCAGATGTCAACAACTCTAAGAAGAAGAAAAATGATTACGAAAATTTGAAGCTAAAATAAAAGTGTTTGCGTTTGCTACAATGGGAAATTGCGCAAATAACACGATTTTCCTTAAACTTTTCTAGTTTCACAGAAAGAGAGGACATTTTTGTTTGTGTCGGTTGATAGTTCACGTATTGTGTTTACTTTGGAAGTATTTTCTTTCCATCTGAATAAAAATCTGATTTTTTCGCTTAAACAATCACATTTCACATTTATGTATTTATATTATACAACATTAACTTTAGCATGACATTAGCTCATGCTAATTTGGTTGATACTCAAAGCGTAGGCTGGGTCTGCCAAAACTACACATTGCCATGTACAGCTTTTACATCTAAATTTGTTGTGAGAAGCTAAATGGGAAAATGTAAATATATTCGGTTGTATAGCTTTATGATTTCAATTGTGATGAAATAAGGCTTATTTTATTTACAATCAAATTGTTTTAAAAGAACAATGAGCCAACTGTGAGGCGTGAAGCTATATAAAACCTATTTAATCAACCAAAGCGTTTTGAATTGATAATTCGAAAGGCGATCCATTTTCGTACAATTTTCCTTAGCACGTTGTCTGTGTTGTCATTATTGTATCACATGCTTTTACTAAAATAGTGTATGAAAAAAAATAACAACTCGTGTCGGATCATATATGTACCATCATAGTGGAATATTTTCGGCGTAGTGTGATATAAATTATTAAATCAAACGATGCTCTGAATTGACCGTTCATATGCGATGACCCTGGTTTCATTCGTTTGTGTGCGTGTTTCTTGTGTAATTTTGTGTGATCAAAACCTGTTTGACAATTTTGTACATGTCATATATCAAGGACCTCGTGATATAGTCAGGCTTGACTTATTTATATGTAATTAAAACAAGAATGTGCATGGTCGTGCATGAAATACAACTCGCTTGCCGCTTTGTCAGAGAGCGTTGGTATTTAAGTTTCAAGAACAGGTATTCGGGATTTTCGTTATTAAAAAGTTGTCTCCCATTCGGGAAGGTATCACGAGTATCCCGGGTAAAAAGAGGTCCGTCTAAAATGCGAATATGACTCCTATCCGCGGATTGACCGAAAAGTGCGGATATGGACAAATACAGGCAATATCGACACTTTTTCTGCAATGTTCATTTCAATGTTCAATGAAAAATACACAATATGTATTTAATATGCATAGTAAAATATCTTATATTTGATTGTTACTATATTTTATATTTTATTGGTACGTAAAAATATGCACGTTATTTTATTGATTCAAATCAACAAAGGATATCGTAGTGCTACATTTAAATGTTTCAAGAATGATTATAACCATTATAGTTGCGCTGTTATTGAAAAGCAATGCATGTCCCGCAAAAGTTTTAGATTTTTCGTTAATATTTCAACAGTTCATATTCAATATCCCGAAAAGTTAAAATACGAAGCCTATATGTTAAAGATCAATATTACAGCTGTTACATTCACTTATAAAACATAATATTAACGAAAAATCTAAAATTTTAGCGGGACATGCATTGCTTTTCAATAACAGCGCAACTATAATGGTTATAATCATTCTAGAAACATTTAAATGTAGCACTACGATATCCTTTGTTCATTTGAATAAATAAAATAACGTGCATATTT
>VMBQ01004067.1:18316-30588 GCA_007657795.1 Dreissena rostriformis
AAAAAAATGACGTCATTTCACAGTAAAAAGTGAAAATTATCGATAATTTTCACTGTTAATTTTCACTGTTTGAAACATTGAAATTATCAGTTTTCATTCACTGATATTTCTCAATAAACCACCGGAAAGCATAAAATAAATAGTAACAATCAAATATAAGATATTTTTACCTTGCATAAAGTTATTAAAGCACTACAAATATAGATCCTTTATTGGATAAACCACATTCGTCGATTTTATCATATTCGCGCATTTGAAATCATCATTTATTTTCAAATGAAAAATGCTACTTGAAACAGTGACATTTCAGACAATATTTACTGCATTCATAACATTCAGTATATTTAAATAAACATTTTGATTTCAAATAAAAATATAACCAGGGAAAAGTAACATCATTAATTACTTTTGGTCTGGCGATAATCGGCCCAAAAATAATTTACTATTTTCTAAAGCATATTGTATATCTAAATACTAAAGTTTTGAGACGACATCAAGAATAATAATACATTCAGTATATTATATAAACATTATGTAAACTTATACAACAAAACATATGTGGTGTCGGCATGGTTATATTGTTTGTGGTGTGTAGCCCTAAAACAATATTCTGGCACTTCGTCATGTTCGCGGATATGAATTTAGAGTTGGAAAAAATGATAATGTCTATTAAATTGTTATATTTTGAGACAATACAAACATATTTAACACATATTGTGTATTTTTTATTAAACATTGCAGAAAAAGTGTCGATATTGCCTGTATTCGTCCATATCCGCACTTTTCGGTCAATCCGCGGATAGGAGTCATATTCGCATTTTGGACGGACCGCTTTTTACCCGGGATACTCGTGATACCTTCCCGAATGGGAGACAACTTCTTAATTACGAAAAGACCCAATTCTATTAATGAATGCTATACATCTGCATGTTTCATCTTGATACATTTGAAAACAATATTTAGCATGAAAATGAACATGGGGAGTAACTGTGCAATAACAAATGCATGAATTATGAGTTACGGTTCTTGTACACTGCACTTCAATGAGGTATTTTACCTTTATAATATCAAGTTGATATCTCGTATAATTTCAATATATGCCACGGATAATGTAATTTCAATGTAATAAAATTCGTGGGTACTGCACATCCATCAATGAAATATACCTAGCAATAACATTTCTCATTGATACCGTATCACTTTTACAGTTCGTGGTATGCTCCGGACAAAATATACTGAAAACATTAACAAAGCGCAATAACTCTAATCATGAGGAAGCAATACTTATGGCTCTTGTGCAGTACAGTTGAAAATAAATACTTCTTTTTGTTTTCAGAAATGCTTTGGGCGAAATGTATATAAAAAAAAAAAAAAGCACGATGCAGTTACTCTGTAAAAAGAAAGCACGAGTTATGTATCTTGTACATCTTGTGTCTTGTCTTCACTTTCCGCTAATGATATTTATCTGCTTGTAAAGTTTTAAGCTGATAACTCTAGTTTTCAAGATAAGACCTAGACAAGAAATACGTCATTCACAACTTAGCCTTATTCTGAAGATTTGCTAGGAAACGCTCGCATCATTACAGATAATAAATATTTATCGATACAAAAATTGCATGAGAAAACAATGCTGATTCTAAAATGATCTGATAAGTTCGTATATCAATTGAGAACTTTATATTGATATGATTCGCGTTACAGCGGAGTTTATCTTTCATTCGTAGATTTACAACAATAGGTAAAGCGGTTTAATGGTTTATATTAAATCATTTCATACCATGCCACCTACCCAAGATAAATTTATTAAAAACCGAAACAATAATTTTGATAAAAGACGATCTACCATAAAAATTTGGTTTAGATGCTCTCTTTTTATTGTATATGTCAATGACATTTCTGACAAGGTGATAAATAATTTACGATTGTTCGCTGACGACGGTTCTCTTTCAGTTACCATAAACGACTACGGGGTTATTAAAATGACTCTTAAATAACGACTAAATACATATTAATAACGAGCCAAACTATGACTGGTTACATTTTACCCAACTTAAACTGACATTATCTTGCTTTCACTAATGGATTTACGAAAACCACAACCCTTATTTGACGGAAACCCGTTGTCTTTAGTTAAAACACATACACATATATGTCTTTTATATAGCCAAGATGGTGATACATGTTAGAATGAGGAACAAGTTTAGTACCTTGAAGAACATCGTTTTGAAAATCACTTGGCTGACTCACCTTATTGTAGTCGTGGTGTTCAAACTGAGGATGTAAATCATTAATTTATTTATCTGTCCTTATTATCGTAATGAGCGTTGACTTTTATTAAAAATACCAGAACGTTCAATCCAATAAAGGCTACGAGACTCTTCGATGGGGTATACCAACTCTTGAATATAGAAATGATGTTAAATTATTCGACGAAGTTCAACTGTTTAGAAAACGTACAAAACGATTCAGTAACGGGTCAATTCCACCTAAGAAGACACAGCCATACTATTTTTAACAGTGATGCACGTTTTTATTGTCGAAATGCAAATCGCGAACGCGCTGGTGAAAAGACTAATTTGAATCTGGATTTTGTATATTGTTTTTCTTGTTCCGGTTTAGTTGCTTTTGTTCATGTTAAAGGAACATAATAAACATAATATCTACCATTCCTTTAGAAACACGCTGTAGCTGATATCGTGCTAAGGTTTATATTATCTTCATCATAGTGTAAAGGGCCCATTGATGATGTGGGTATACTGTAGGCCCACTCCTTATGTGTCCATGTAATTCGCATATGTGTGGTATATGCCACTGTATCATATATGTATATGTATATAAAATGAAAATATGTTTAAACTAATTCATAATGACGTCCGGGGCTAGCAATACAACTGTTCGCAGATTGTGTGATTCTGACTTTCTTTGTGACAGTCTAGTAGCCATACGCAACATTGTTTAATTGATTAACAATCAATAAAAACAAACACAACTAAAACCCTGCGTTCATTATTATTTAAACTCTCACAATTGCGTTTATTTTCACAATACTCTCTTTGTATGGGATTTTTTCAATGGCCAATTCGCACTGATAGCTTTAGAACGGCTGTGTGCAGCCCAAACAACTTGAAGAGTCGCAAATATGTCGAGTAGACAATTGAAATGGTTGTTTCTCTCTTTAAAAGATTTTTAAAAAACGAGCTTATATTGATGTTATTTTGTTGAATCGCGCCCAACTCGCTTAGCAAATAAAGCTCTATAAAACTTAAGATTGGTTCCATTTGATTTAAATTGATTTAAATAAAATAGAATTAACATAGTCATCGATACAGTTATGTTCGGTTTGATAAGATTTGTCCGATTCAACAAGGACACAAAGGGTCTCAACTCGATCGAGTAAATATTGGCAGTGACAAGTGTTGTTTCCCTTTACTAAGAATATCTTTGAAAGAATAGATGTATGGAGCAAGATAAGCAAACAGTAACAATACATAATACGAAAAGAATAACAATGGTTTCCCTTTAATAAAAGTTAAATTGAATGACTCGTCAATCCGAATAAATTTAATTTATTTTTGTAATTTAGTTATGTTTGTATGTATGCATGTATGTTAATAAAACACGTGAACGTCAAGAGAATATTATACATAGAGGATATTTGTTGGTTTTGGTAAATTATCAATTTTAATTCATGAGTGCTAGAGGAATGTAGTTTTTCGCAAGTATCGCAGCAACCGGTGAGAATTTCTTTTTTCTATGATCGGGACTCAATCGAAATGGATAATATACCAACAAAGCATCGTCATTGTTTAAATGCTTTTCTACCGTTTATAAAACACCAAAAGTAAAATCAATCGATAGTGTTAGGTGTTATTTTACGCTCTAAAAACAGTGAACAATCATTTTTAAATGATTTTTAAATCAAATATATCTTATATCTGCACTTTGTAAATTAAGAAGTGGAGTTTCTTCTTTCCGTGTTTTAAACAAAATGAACGTTTCCGTATAAACGTTTTCCTCCTGAACAACGTAGTTGTCCGTTTTTGAAATCAATGACTTACTCTTGAAGAGAGTCATATTTTATTTGACCACCCTTTGTATAACGACATGAGATATGTCCTCTTGGAAAACGCTTTGCTTATTAAATCGAACATCAGTAGTTTATCTATAAATGATAAATAAATAGTCATTTTTAGTTGTTCGCAAGAACTTATAATGTAAAGAGCAAGTTTTGCAAGTCGGTCTTCTGTTAACTACGCTAAGAACGATAGCCACGGCATCTGCCTGTTATACTTCACCACTGGTAGGTACACTGCAGACAGTGAGTGTGTGTATGTAATCAATAGTGTTTAACAGCTTGTGCGACCACTTTGGCCAGTTTGTCATTGAAATATGTAGATATTGGCTGTGTTCGCGGAAAACGGGGCTTAATGCATGTCAAATAAGTGGTTTCCTGTGCACACTGATTCGCTTGTGCAATGGGCACAAGCTAATCAAGGACGAAACTTTCTGATTTTGTGGTGTTTTTCGTTTAAAGAGAGTCTCTGGTACTGGGATGACAATAAACGCATATGCATTAAGCCCTATTTTCCAAAATAAAGCTTAAATTATCTTGTATATTAATGTTTTGAAAACAAAAGATAAAAGTGACAATAACTTCAAAGTAACCTCGCTGACAAGGCAAATAAACAAAATCACGTTTAAATCAAATAAACAACCAATGAGTTCTACATTTTTACATTGTGGCATATTTTAGTAAACATCTAAAGGGACCTTTCACAGTTTGTCATTAAATGCTAAATATTGATAAATGTAAACATTGGATCTTAAAAGTTCCATTTAAAAAAAAAAAACAAGAATAAAATTAAAGAAACAAAAAAGTTACCCTCAACTGGACCACTGAACCCTGGAATAAAAGTATATCGTTTAGACCACTCGGCCCTCCGTGCTCATACAATGAGAGATGTATTTTATACTTTATATAAGCAATACTCTTCGTATGAACAAATATAACGACAACAACATAACTCTNTTTGGATTGTTGATGTTCTTTTTATTTTATTGTTTTTTATTCATTTCCAATTTGATTTGTGATAAAAACAAGTTTTGTTTTATATCATAATTTTATTTATTTTTTAAGATCTCACTTAAGTCAACACATCATTTAACATCAAACGGTTTTATATGCACGCTTAAATTATTCCGTTTAAGATATATGATCCGCGTACTGCGAACATGGATTTTATCCATATGCGATCAGCGTAGATCCAGACCAGCCTGCTCATCCGCGCACTCTGAGAAGGGTCTACCCTGTCCGTTAATGAGACCACGAAACCTTTGTGAAATCATTGGGGACAGACAAGCTCATGGCCAGACTGCACGGATGCGCAGGCTGAACTGAAGCTACGCTGACCGCATATAGCATAAGCCCCATGTATGCATGTCGCGGCGGATATAGTCGTTGGTGTGTTGTGACTAACATTCAAAGGTCATTTTTGCACAGTGTACATAAAGATACGAATGATGATGTCTGCGATATGTTTCAAATGTTTTATTTCTTGTTTTTGGTCTCTTATACATCATTCCAGAGTTATCATGTGCACACATATATATTATGATATATGTATGTACATGGAAATGACGTAAATAAATAAATATACCTCCAAAGTAAGGTGTAAACTCGGGACTTTCTGCGCGCTAAACGAACAACGTATCTTTTGTATTTAAATGTATTAAAACTTTCCATTGTACATGTGCAAATGACATGCATGCATTACAGTTTTATGGATTTGTTGCTACACTATTATGTGAACGCCTATTTAATGAGCTGTCATTTACTTTAAAATGTCAATTTCGTAGTTCTGCTACAAAGTATAACGTGTTTAAATATATTTTAGCTCCTCTGCCTAAAATCATTTAAGAAATTGAATTGTTTAATATATAATCTTTTCCAAAATTTATTGATATCTCTCGTGTCAAAAAACTAATATTTGGCACTGTTTCACAATTCATAAATTATAAATAAATCCCTACTGGCCATTGTGACATGTTTAAGCGAAATAAAAAAAAAAGTTTGAAGGAAAAAAGCTGCTAGGATTTCTGTTTTTGTTAATGAACATTTTAAACACCGCCTTTGACAGTTATCTCGGAAATATATCCGTAGACAAAGATGTGCGGACACAGAGAGATTCGAAGACTCAAGCATTCATCGACACCGATCGGGTAACCAGCGAAATGTAGACAAACATACGTTTTTAAAGGACATATTATAGGCAATAAAACACTCATAATTTTTAACATGGCTTCAACGCTTTTATCAATAGTCATGTTTAAATTATCTTTCAAAACGTATGCATTTATTTGCAAAATGAAGGCTATTATTTAACAGATTAATCATCTAAAATGTTTTAGACTTTTATATTTAAACCCTTTTTATGACGGACAAGACGGGGTTTTAAAATGGGAAATACAGTGTCAAAATATAACCCAAAACGAACAACAATCCGTCGTTATTTACGTGTTTTCTTTTGCATTCATCGCATAGCTTGAAATTATCCTTACGAGATGCTCGATTAGTACGTACTAATTACTGCAGAAAAAATGTCAACTTCTTCTTTGCAGACGACATGAATAATGGAAGAAACGCCGTAGCCGCCAAATGCTTAATTAGAATTTCCTACAGTCTGTCAAATGTTAAGACTTACTTAGTTATTAAGTATTTTTCTCCATTATCTGACTCACTGACTCACGCGTTTTCATTTCACGCGCCCCTTTTAGTCATCAAAGTTTTAAAGAAGTAAATTGACTACAAACGCTCAATATTTTTGTCTGTATCATGCTCAATTTGCGACACCCGAAAACATGTCTAGTTGCCTGACTGGTTGTCTCGAGTTTCGTTTGAAAGTTGACAGACAAGCGGTCGTGTATTGAAACCCGTCAAATTAATAACGACTATTGTTGTCGTTATGAGGCATAAACAAAAGATGCGTTATTAAGTTCATAATTGCACAATTACTTTTCAAACAATTGTTTTCAATGATTCAAAGACAGGGTTAAAGCGTATGCTAGACGTATGGTATTGTTTTAAATGACACGTTGTGGGACGAAAGCTAGACACACTTTTACTTTCCGGTAATTTGGCGGAGAGGAAACCGGATGGCATATTGATTGTTTGACTTCTGTTCTATAGTTCAGTACAATACAATTCTATTTCTTTAGCGAAATGTAAATGTCTTCATTTCTTTTCGCACTGAGCGATTTGATTGGATATTCTCAGGGTGCCAGGGTAGACCATACAAGCGTTTGTGAGTCAGTAAGGGGTTGCCCCGCGGAAATGGGATTTGCTTCTTAGACAACTGTCGCTGCCAATAATTATCTTAAGACAAACGATCAATCAGAATGGCCACCGTACATCCGTGGTTCGATCATTAACGTGCAGCGAAACTAGTAACTCATCTGATTGAAGACAATGTACAGTCTGTTGTACTTTCGCACTTCGAAATATTTGCTTCTTTCACGACTCCTTTCGTTGTTATGTAGCCAAATGTTCAACTCAAAAAAGTAGTTTTGCGGTTGTTCAATGAATTCGCATTAACTTAAAGATTACAAAAAAGGTGTATTTGAAGGTTATTTAAAAATCTAAAAACAAAAAGGTTGTTGCTATCAATTGTGAATATATTGAACCAAACTCATCAGACTGCAATGTTTTTAAAAATAGTATTTATGCATACGTTTTTATAAACAACAAACACATAATCATATTTAAATGTCATGAACAATATTCACACTGAATTATATACTAACATGATATTTGCTGTTAATTGCTGTTATACTATCCAAGTGCGCAAAAAGTAGTCCTAAAGCGGGGCACATCAACTACAGTTCTCATTTTAAAAATAGTGGTCAAATGGTCAAACATTGGATTTATTTCAATTGCAATAATATATTTTGATTTAATTTTCAAAACATGTAAGAATTGAAATACCGTCTGCATTAGGCGTCAAAAAAGTTGTTTGTTTGCACTGTGTCCAGTTTTTTGAGCCGACCCAAACAAAATTTGGGGAATAAAAAATGAGTCGAGTATCAGTTTTGCTAAATAAGCTACAATAAAGTTTGAGATTGTTTTGCTACATTCAATCATATCACCTAAATTAATTTCAATAACTAGTAAACTGAAATTAAAAAGAAAAACTGCTTAAAAAGTTTTTCCTACCTATCTACCCTACCTTTTTGGGCGATGTTAGTGGTAAAAAATGATTTTTGTTATTATTTCAATGGCATTCATCGTTTGCATTATCATCGTTTATAATCCAAAAACCAAGGTCGTTCTTATGGCTGAACATTAAAACACATGGGCTAAGTAACACCATCGTCATTCAATTTCTCCTGATGAAAATGTTCACTCCAAATTCGTTGTAATTGACTGATTAACAACGCTGAATCGTAATACATTTCTTAAATAGCATAAATTTATATTAATAAATAATTAACGCCAATAACAAAATCTGGTCAGGACAAGCAGATAGCCAACGAGGCGCATCCGTTGGTTCCCATCCAAACTCGACTGGTTTAAAACAAAAAGGTCTCAATCCGTTTATATCGTGATACATAAAGAGAACCAGTCGAGTGATAAGGTGCTAATATATGAATCTATTCGTGTTTTAAAACCAATGGCTTACTCGATTAACCCCACTCAGACTGAATGACAAAGTGATTTAATCCGACCGCTAGAATTAAACGGGTATTGTGTAAGTGTAAATGGTGATAGCGATAACCATCTTTGAAATCGTACCATCTACAGCCGACAGATAAACCCTGGTTTTGAAAACCAAGAGATCGGGTGTGATTTGGGGATGGTATAAATCGGGAAAAGATTTAAATCTGTCGTTCGCGCCGTTCGAAAAGCATGAATTGGCAGAATTCTGGTATTTCGTTAGCCTATTTGTGATGTGGTTTAAACAACTAATAATAAAGGTTGACCGAGTCTAGATCAATTGTTTATTAAGTTTAGTTACAAGTGTTGTTCTATTGTAATTACAGTCACCTTTTGGACAGACTGTTGGACGAAGAAAGTAATAGATAAACAAGTATGTAACAAAATACTTGGGAAACGTCAAGTTCATTTAAAACGGCATATCGACGGTCGATATGGGGATATATTTTCAAAGAAATACTTTTATATTTTAAAAAGTAATATAAAATAGATGACTGAAACGTGATCATGTCTCTTTTTATAAACGCTCAATGAAATATATAGTTTTATAATAATATTACTATTAAGACAAGTTATCCACGGAACACGTGTAGTAGGAGCGTCAAAGTCGGTTATAGTGACATAGATATGAATGAAATATACATGAGGTACCTCTATACGCATGCGCTCTATCGATAATGAAACATGTACTAAACATTTCCACAAAGAAGACTAAATGTAAAGGCATAAGTTATAAAGCCCCAGTCCCGTATAAGCACGGATGGACATGGAAGTCCCGGATCGTCCCGGATCCCCCGGGACAGTCCCGGCAGCAACACGAAATCAACACGGCGCCCACACGGACCAACACGGTATAGATACGGATCTGATAAACACGGACCAACAAGTCATCTACACGGATCATCTCGGATCTACACGACAACGACATGGATAAACACGATTTGCCCCGGAAAGAAAATAATTTATATAAAACAATGTTGATTTTCGGTGATTCCATCAATTCGGGTGTCCGGTAGCGCAGTGGTTGGTACACGCGCTTCTCACATAGGCGACTCGGATTCAAAACACGTTCCCGGAAGCACGTGAGTTTGGTTGGTCGTCACCATACCGGACAGGTTGGTTTTCCTCCGGATACTCCGGCTTCCGCCAACAGCACAAGACCACACTAATATTGAAATCTTTCAGAAAACAATAGCTGAACATTAAATAAATGAATTAGGTAGGAGTGCTGGGACACACTCCAGATACTCACATAATGCAGCCTCAGGCGCGGAATGGCCTTTTGAAATCTGCAATGCACACACACATACGGTGATTCCATCATTCTGCAATCAGATCTCGAAGTAGTAACCTCGTTTTACGTCTACATAGCTAAAACATCAACATTTCAACCAAATGTCACGTATTGTAAACGTGGGCCTTCCAGTTTCGAAACGACTGTTACGAGCACCATCGGCTACCGATGAAGAACAGGGAGAAACAATCTCGAGGTCCCGATCAAGGTCCCCATCAGCTTCACAAGTAGATCTACAAGCATCAGCACGACCCACGGAAACTGACGCTTAAAAGAAGAAAAAAAGAGGAAAAGGGGCTCGATTGGCTCAAGGAGAATCCTAAGCTGTTCACGAAGAGCAAGAAGAAAAAACGGCAAAGAAGACAGACCTCCGGAATTCCAACGCAGCAGAGCTTAATCTGGAATACGGGCACTTGTTGAAGACCTGGTACGAGAGCGTCAGGACTGTTAGACAAGAAGAAGAGAGGCTTGGCAACAAAAGACATGTCTTAACGTCGTAATGCAGAACTGTGTGTTCCTGGCGTCTCTCATAGCAAGATGGAAGGGCAGATCAGCATGAAGTGTAACTATTAATTTATATAACTCATGGGATTTGTTAAAGGGTTGTGGTGTAAACTAAGTGATATACGGTTAGTTGACACGTGACTTTTGTATTGCCTATATCAAATGCCGGAACTAACTAATTACGGTTGCTATTTATTTTAATCGATGTTATACGTTTTATCCATGACAAGAAAAGCTTGAAATAAAGAAAAAAATCACTAAATGGAAGCATGAGGATAATCAGATTAGATGGTTAGTGTCTTAATTGAAGAAAGTTTATCGGGTTCGGCAGATCGGATAAAATTCCTACTCCTTCCTACTCCTTCCCCATTCGACACACTAACTACCTATTCTCTATATAATTAATACCATATTAGTACAACGTGTTTCATTAAAAGGTGTTCCCGGACTGTAAAGGACGCACACGGACAACCACGGCATAAATACGGCTGTCCCCAGACCCTACACGACCATCCCGGACGCTGCCATCGTCCCGGATCGTCACGGAGCAACACGGCAGTTTTGAACTTCCCAAAACTGCCGTGTTGGCCTCCCGGAGCCCCAAGTACATTCCCGGTCGTTCAATTATCGACACGGGGTTACACGGGGGCTACACGGTCCACATGCCGGATCGTGCCGGATTTGACCTATGTTGATCCGGAATCCATATTGGACTGGGGCTTATCCCCACTCGAGGCACACATATATAAATATGCTTTGACACAATAAAAGGTTGTCCTTAAAGATTATAACAATATAACAGTGTAAGTTATTACGTATCTGCTTGAAAAGAGAAGATATGCATTGTTTTAATTGAATACATTTAGGGAGAAAAAACGTTGAGCGTAATCACGCGTTAGGTATTTCTGTAAAAAAAACTAATATATAAAGTGTAAAGAGAGGTTTTTGCAAATGTTATCCAAGAAACGGTTCAATGAATTAGTGTGGTCCAGCATATCACGAATTATCAAAAAGAACGAACGGCACGAACGGTAAAAGCGCGGTGCGTTAATTTTGAACCAATGGCCAAAGTTTGAAACAAGGTCCCAATTTTTTTAATATAATTAATCTATTTTCTAGTACACTAATGAGCGATTGTCTTGAATATCTGTGATCTATCTTCTTGATGACCAGTGATCTATGCTTAAATAGTAGTGATCTATCTTCTTGAATACCAGTGATCGATATTCTTTTTGAATACCAGAGATCGATCTTCTTCTTGAATACCAGTGATATATCTTCTTGAATACCAGTGATCGATCTTCTTCTCGAATACCAGTGATCTATCTTCTTGAATACCAGTGATCGATCTTCTTCTTGAATACCAGTGATTGATCTTCTTGAATACCAGGGGTATATCTTCTTGATGACCAGTAATCTATTTTCTTGTCAACCAGTCATCTATCTTCGTGAATACTAGTGATCAATGTTCTTTAATACCAGTGATCAATCTGCTTGAATACCAGTGATCGATCTGCTTGAATACCAGTGATCGATCTGCTTGAATACCAGTGATCGATCTGCTTGAATACCAGTGATTGATCTTCTCGATCCTCTTGAAAACAACTGATCAATCTTCTTAAATACCACTGATCAATCTTCTTAAATACCACTGATCAATCTTCTTAAATACTACTGATCAATCTTCTTAAATACCACTGATCAATCTTCTTAAATACCACTGATCAATCTTCTTAAATACTACTGATCAATCTTCTTAAATAC